>PITA01006767.1:0-22693 GCA_004023965.1 Spilogale gracilis
AAGGAAAGAAGGGAGGAAGGGAAGAGAGAAAAAGAGAGAGAAAGAGGTGGCACCTGGGTGGCTCAGTTGGTTAAGCAACTGCCTTCAGCTCAGGTCATGATCCCAGAGACCCGGGATCGAGCCCCACGTCGGGCTCCCTGTTCGGCGGGAAGCCTGCTTCTCCCTCTCTCACTCCCCCTGCTTGTGTTCCCTTTCTGGCTGTGTTTCCTCTCTGTCAATAAATAAATAAATTTTTTTTAAAAAAAGAGAGAGAGAGAAAGGAAAGAAAGAAAGAAAGAAAGAAAGAAAGAAAGAAAGAAAGAAAGAAAGAAAGAAAAGAAGGAGGAGGAGAAGAAAGAGGAAGAGGAGGAGAGGAAGGAAGGAAGGAAGGAGAAAGAAAATAGGAAAGGAAAGGAAAGGAAAGGAAAGGAAAGGAAAGGAAAGGAAAGGAAAGGAAAGGAAAGGAAAGGAGAAGGAAAGGAAAAGAAAAAAGAAAAAAAAGAAAGAAAGAAAAGTTCTTTTTGCTCCCAAGCATGGGAGGAAGGAATCCTAGGCTTGCTGTCTCTCTCTTGCTGTCTTCCTCTCTCTCTTTCCTCTTGCCACATGGCCCTGAAGGTGGGCACCAGTTATGTAACTGCATCTATGGTGACAGTATACATAACTACAGCTGTTGGAGCTGGGGGATAGGGAGAACACCTATTTCTGCCCAAAGGGACAGGAAAATGAGTGCTGACAAGCTGGAGAGTAAGGAAAGAGTTCCTGAAAGGAAAGCACTGGAGGTGAGGATCCCCTAATTCTGTATATAACATGACACAGGTCCTGGCTCACCATTGAGCTACGAAATCAGAGCAGCATACAAAGGTTTGAACCCCCTGAAGTAGGACATAATTTGCCCTCTGAATCAAACAACATCAACTGCCTGCTGGGGGAAAACAAAACAAACAAAAACAAAACAAAACAAAAAACACATTTTTAAGAGAATTTTAACAAGACTGCATTGTGTGAAATCAGAAAGCAATGTTAGCATATTATAGTTAAGAATACAGTTCTAGATGATACTTCAAGTAAACAGTGATTTTTTCAAATTTATGAGTCTATCTTATTTACACATCCATTCTAAAAGCCAGTGTGTTTATGAACGCGACCATTCCACCTATCACTAGTGCTTCCTGAGACTGCCATTTGTCCTTAACTGTCCCTTCTCCCCTTGTAACATAACTGAAAGCTCCACATGGGCACCCAGAACAAAGAATGCACTTCCCTGTCTCCCCTTTACAGTTAGCTGTGGGCAAGTAATAAAGTTCAGGTCAATAAGATATTGAGGTATTGATATAGAGAGTATTGATATAAAGAAAAGATGAGCAACTTCCAGGCTAGAACTGTCCATGAGCTGGAATGTGGATTTGGTGGTGAGCCAGCATGGACCATGAGAGGAGGACAGCACTTGAGGACAGTGGACCAGCCAGAGCAAAGGAGCCTGAGCCCCTGAGGGTGTGGGAGCAAAGCCACCACACAAACTCTGATTCATATGAGAGAGAAAAAGAAGTTGCTTCTTTAATCCACTATTACTTGAAATCTTCTCCAAAGAAATCAAACTTATATTCTTATATTCACTAAGAAAATGCAGAACAATTGATTTTTAAGGGCTTTAAAAGGATTTTTGAATTGCATATTAGCCTTCTCTTAAAGAAATATTATTGATATCTGAAATTCTCAATATTTGCCAGTGTATCACTATTTGAAATTTCAAGTCTAGGATTTAAAAGACCTGTTGTTTTCTTGACATTAGGTACCAAGATGAAAAGCCAAGTTCATACAAATCTCTGGGAGAACTAATTTATTTAATATTTACATATATTTGATATAAAATTAAAGAACTTAAATCCATAAGAACTCTTAAAACCTGTTGCTCTTTTGATATCAGTATGGGTCTGTCTTCAAAGTTGAATTACACAGTTATAATACCAGGATAAGATGGAACATTAGAGAACAATGCTGTATAGGTAAGACTCATCTGTCAAGATTGGTGGCCTTGATTCTAAAAAGGACTGCAGTGAGTCCCACCAACAAATAGAAAGCATAGAATCTCCAGCCTAGGAGAGTACCCAAAAGTAGAGTCAGCTAGCTTAAGCTTCAGCCACTTTATAATGCATTAATATCACTCCCACTTCAAAAAATCACCTTAGGTGAGGCAGCTTCATGGACCTCTGAAATTAGGCATTTTGAATGGAACACCTCACATTCATTTCTATATCCAGCCTGCATAACTCTTGAGCCTATTGTGTCATAGAGGATCCCAACCTTTACTGACACAAAGGGAGGCAAGAAACAGCAAAGAGGTTCTATGTACTTTTCTCTTCTTATTTCTTACTCCAGTTAACTACAAGAGGGGAAAAAAGTAAAACAGAAACATACAAAAAAGCTACAGATTTCACCTAAGTCTATCCCTAAGTATCTTGGGAACAAAGGTTTTAATTCATAGGAGAAAGCTAATAAGGGTTCCTTGGAATTTAAAATTTTAGGGGCACCTGGGGGGCTCAGTCCTTAAGCATCTGCCTTCAGCTCAGGTCATTATCCTGGAGTCCCAGGTCAGATCGAGCCCCACATCAGGCTCCTGCTTCTCCCTCTCTCACTCCCCTGCTTGTGTTCCCTCTCAAGCTGTGCTTCTCTCAGTCAAATAAATAAATAAAATCTTAAAAAAGAGAGAGAGAGATAATTTCGAATTTTAAATCCCAGAGGGCAAATATTCAAACAATGATGGGTATATGGAGGTTCAAAATAGAAAATGAATCAAAATAATTTAGGACCAGCCAGTATGATCCATTCTAAGGCACTCTATTTTATTAAATGCATCTCCATGAGCAAAATAAAATTGCTAAGCCAACTATAGTTAGTTCTCTTCAGTCTCAATCTTAGGATAAAATGCGATCTTTAGAAATAGCTCCCATTCTTTTTTTCTGTTGTAACAGATTCGGGAGATAGGAACTAAGGAGAAACTAGTCTTTCTCTGATGTTTAGAGAAACAGTTTAATGGTGTCTCCCAAAATATATTTTATATCTCAATCCCCAAAGCCTATGAATGTTACTAGGGGGAAAAAAGGTCTCTGTAGACATAATTAAGAATCTTGAGATGAAGTCATTCTGGTTTATCCAGGTGGCCGTAAATCAATGACGGTAGCTTATAGGAGACAGAGAAGAGAGGGAGGCAAAGAGATCATGGAGGTAGAGGTGAGAGTGATATAGCCACAAACCAAAGAAGCTGAAGAACACCACGAGCCACTAGAAGCTGGAAGAGGTGAGGAGGAATTCTCTGGAGAACTTAGAGCCAATGCAGCCTTGCCAACACCTTGCTTTCAGACTTCTGGCCTCTGGAACTATGAGAGAATAAGTCAGTCTTATTTCAAGCCACAAAATTAATAGTAACTTATGCCACCATGGGAAACTAATACAGTAGGGTAAGCTCCATAAATAATCTGAGTATGAAGGCCATAGTGCCAATATGATATGCAAAATCCAATGGCTTCTTCTCTCTCTTCCAAAAACAGAATACTAAAACCAGTGTAGCTTCACCAGGTTCAAGACAACCATTGATTCTGATCCTCCATAAGTAATAACCACCCTACAGGAAATGCCTAGACCTCTGAGAGTCTTCTGTTCTAGATTCAGAAGTAGGGGAATAATTCATTCTCTTTTTTGTCCCTTTTGTCCATCTTCTGAAAACTAAGCATCTCTTCCTTTATGTACCTATTAAAATAGTATTTCACTGACTGAACCATAGTAGGAAGAATTGAAATAGGTTGTCTACAAGATTGTAAAGTTCTCCTGAAGTCACTTTTCAGCAATATGAATTCACTTCAACTCTAAAAATTTATAAGATCAAAGTAAAGAAGTACAGAAAACTCTATTTGTGAAGTGTTTGTCACGGCATTATTTATACTAGCAAAAATATGTAAAATGGCCTAGATAACCAACACTGAGGAATGATTAAATACATTTTAGTAAAACCACACAAAAATATTCCATGCAGGCACTAGAAAAGAATTCTCCTGATGATACATATGTTGACAAGTAATATATTGTTGAGTGGAATATGATTATAAAATATGAATGGCTTTTTCTCTACCTTGTATGAAACACACAGATAGAAATGTCTGTGTGAGGATACAATAAAATATTGACAGTGGTTCTCTGGGTTTACAATTATAGATTATTTTTATTTTTTTATGTTTATAACATTTAAATAACAAATATATATTACTTATGTAATTTAAAAATATATTTAAAGTTAAACACATTAGAAAATTATAGACATTGAAACTACTGTGAATTTTACAAAAAAACTCTTCTATTCACAAATGCCAAATAATTAGTTGATTTTTCTGTAACTTTCCTTCTGGGCAACTCAAAATGTCTTTCTGGTTTTATAATCCCCTTGTCAGAATATTTGCAGTTCATTAAGTGCCCTTTTTTGAGAAATCTGATGCCAATTCACTAAATATACTGGATAAAATAATCAAGAAACAGTTAATAGGCAAAAGCACCTTCAGCAATTTTTCAGGGAAACCCTGAAAATAGTTATATTACATGACTCAAATTAAATATATGATTTGTAATGAGAGCATTTCAGATTACACCATTAAATGAAAGCAGTCACTCAATTTTTCTAATTGCTAGGCACATCAAAGGACTATGTAATTATTGTCATTGTTACATCAGTTTAAAGGGTTAACATAATTGAAGCTCAGTCTACAAATTTATGAAAATTTAGCAGATATAAACACACTCTTCCTTAACAACTCACAGTATCTTAAGTAGGGCAACAGTAAAGAAAATGCTCTTAAATGATTTAATTTTGCTTTTTGTATTATTACAAATAAAACTCCTTAGGAAAAAATTTAAAAAGTTGACAAATAACTGACAAGTTGGCAAACTTTTCATTGCATAACTTCATACAAAACAAATTAATGAGGGACGATTCATAATAAATTAATATATTGAATTAAGTCTAAATGCAATGAGATTACATTAAAATCTCATTTCATTCTATTAAAAATTCAATAAAATGATGCCAATTAAATGAAGCAATCGGCAAGAACACAGAGTTTTACTTGATGTTTCATCTATTCTCCCTCATTATTAGGTTTCATTTTTAACAGCTTGTTGACCATAATTCTCTCCTGACAGTACCAGAGCTAGCATCATGACTCAGCTTTGAAGTCAACTTGGAGAAAAAAAATAATCCTCAAATTGCCATTTAACACATCTGCTTCTCTAGGTAATTGAATTCTTACAGAAAATACATCATTGGAAATGTATTAGAAGTAGCAGCAGAGAGAATCAAGTTAGTAGGTGGAAGCACTAAAAATATAGAATAAAGAACAGCAAAGAGCATAAGAAAATAATTTAGAAAGTCATAATTTCTATTGTGTTTCAATTTGGAGATTAGTCCCCAAAAGGCTAATCCATTCCCGTTTTTATTTATGCATCACAGACTTCAGTTTAAAGAGATGTGGTGTGCTTGCTGGGCCTGCTGTGATTTTAAGTGTTGTAACCTAGGGCTTGGTCTATTGAAACACCCTGATAATGGATCCAGCCACACTTCCAAACAGTCTACCCACCAGGTCTCAGCTAGACTGGCTCATTGCAAAAATTCATAATCATTCTGCATATGCATTCAGAGTGTACCAACAACTGAGGTGTCAGCAAAAAGCAATATTATTTTGCTAATCTCCAAGCGACTCAGTGGCAGAGTCATGGCAGATATCTTGTAGTTTTAGGGTCTTCATTCCAGTTGGCTTTGTATGTTGGACACACAGACTCAGTGAAGGATTAAACTTCATTGACCATGCACTGGATTTGGAATATATTTTCAACAACCTTTTATACCTCCAGGCCTTTTGTAAGCCTGGTGTACTTATTTTAATGGCTATTCTAATCAATCAAATGCTCAGAGCAATGAAGGAACAACAACTATCCCAGAATAATCTTAAAGAGGGATTTTACAGTGAAACTGTAAAAGGATAATGGAATATTTTATAAAGTCTAGCACACCAGTAGACTAGTATTTGGTGACTTGCTTATATGCAAAATGTAACAAAATAATAAATATATTTTAAATGAATAAACGAGTGGTAAGTAACAATAAATATATTTTAAATGAATAAATGAGTAGTAAGTAACTTTTCAACAAACACAGCAAAAGAAAATTTCCAAAACTGATTTGTTATAAAAAGAATAGAACAAAGTTTCTCACCTAAGAATGATTCTGTTCCCTCTCTTGGAGAATATTTGTTGGGATCTGGAAATATTTCTGGTTGTCAAATTTCAGGAGGATGCTACTGGTATCTACTGAGTAGAGTAGATAGTGGCCAGGAATATTGCCAAAAAAAAAAAAAAAAAAAAAAAACCATTGTTAAAGAAGATTCCCACAACCTAGGATTACCCAGTTCAAAATGTCAATAATAGCAAGGTTGAGAAACCCTAGGTTAGAGAAATAGGAGGAATTCTAACTCAGTATTAGCAAATTGATAAAGTACAACAGTCTTTAAGGGCCACTCATCATCTTCTGTTGAGACTGTGGAGAAGGAGAACCTGAGTATGTGGAGAAAAACTCCTGATTATATGGGACATGGGCAGATTGGACTGTTGAGAGCCTAGGAATGTGAACACACACTACCTCCTTCTTTTATACCCACACTCACAAGCTTGTTGTGTACAACCAAGAAATGGAAAGACTAGGCTGAAGCCGAAACTTCAACCTCATCTGTTTCACATGTTCAGAGTTTACAGAAATATGGTGCCCAAATAAACAACTGCAACCATTTCCTTTTAAAAATCAGAGGCCGGGGGACGCCTGGGTGGCTCAGTTGGTTAAGCGACTGCCTTCGGCTCAGGTCATGATCCCGGAGACCCGGGATCAAGTCCCACATCGGGCTCCCTGCTCGGCGGGAGGCCTGCTTCTCCCTCTCTCACTCCCCTTGCTTGTGTTCCCTCTCTGGCTGTGTTTCTCTCTGTCAAATAAAAAAAAAAAAAAAAAAAAAAATCAGAGGCCAGGGTGCCTGGGTGGCTCAGTCATTAGGCGTCTACCTTTGGCTCAGGTCATGATCCCAGAGTCCTGGGATCAAGTCCCACATTGGGCTCTCTGCTTGGCAGGAAGCTTGCTTCTTCCTCTCAATCCCCCTGCTTGTGTTCCCTCTCTAGCTGTGTTTCTTTCTGTCAAATAAATAAATAAATAAATAATAAAAATAAAAATCAGCAGCCTACAGCAACTTCCTTCAAGACATGTCTTCAAAGGCAAAGGAAACAAAAGTGAAAATGAACTTTTGGAACTTCATCAAAATAAAAAGCTTATGCACAGCAAAGGAAACAGTCAACAAAACAAAGGCAGCACAGGAAATGGGAGACAATATTTGCAAATGACACTACAGACAAAGGGCTGATATCCAAGATCTATAAAGAACCCCTCAAACTCGACACCCAAAAAAAGATAATCATGTCATAAAATGGGCAGAGGACATAAACAGACACTTCTCCAAAGAAGACATACAAATGGCTAACAGACATATGAAAAAATGTTTGTCATCACTAGCTATCAGGGAAATTCAAATCAAAACCACACTGAGATACCAACACTAATTAGAATGGCCAAACATAATAGGACAGGAAACAAGTGTTGAAGAGGATGTGGAGAAATGGAAACCCTTTTACACTGTTTGCAGGAATGCAAGTTGGTGCAGCTATTGTGGAAAACGGTGTGGAGATTCCTTTAAAAATTAAAAATAGAGCTACCCAATGACCCTGTAATTGCACTACTGGGTATTTACCCCAAAGATACAGATGTAGTGAAAAAAAAGGCCATGTGTACCCCAATGTTCATAGCAGCAATGGCCAAAATCACCAAACTATGGAAAGAGCCAAGATGCCCTTCAACAGGTGAATAAATAAAGAAGATATGGTCCATATATACAATAGAAAATTATGCCTCCATCAGAAAGGATGACTACCCAACTTTTGTGTCAATATGGAGAGGGCTGGAGATTATGCTGAGTGAAATTAGCCAAGCAGAGAAAGTCAATTATCATATGATTTCACTTACTTGCAGACCATAAGGAACAACATGGAGGACATTAAGAGAAGGAAAGGAAAAGTAAATTGGGGTAAATGGGAGGGGGAGATGACTATAAGAGACTGTGGACTCTGAGAAATAAACTGAGGGTTTTGGAAGGGAGGGGGTGTGAAGATGGGTGAGCCTGGTGGTGGTATTAAGGAGGGCACATATTGCATGAAGCGTTGGGTGTAGTGCATAAACACTGAATCTTGGAACACTGAAAAAATAAAATTGAAATTAAAAAAAAATCAGAGGCCCTTTGAATTATACAAGTAACTTCCTACATCCTTGCCTGCCACCATGAAAGAAATGTCCTATTTTTATCTTCTAATTCATCATCCCATTTCTCTTTTTTAACTTAAAAAAAAAAAGACATACTTTTTCAAAGTCCTGGATCTTAACATTACCCATACTTTGGGCAGGAAATAGAGGGAAAATTGAAGATAATTTTTCTTCAGTGCTTTTCCACCTTTTCCAATGTCTTATCCTTTATTCCTTCAGATTAAACACAATACTGCCTGGTTTTCTTGAGTTTCTTAACATAGGGCTTCAAGTTATCCTTGTCAGCATCACTCCTATACTCTGGTCCTCCTCCCCCAGGGCTTCTACCAAAAGCTAAATACCCTATAGTACAAGCCTGAGTGGCCCCAGGTATGAGAAAATACGGTGAGAAGAGTCCATGGAAACTATTCCATTACTTTTTGCAAGTGTATTTATGTATTAGCAGGTGACTGTGGGAGACCTGAAGACAACATCAATCATAATATAACATGACCAGCATTGGATCACACTGAAGACTACAGATGTTTAGGGGGCAAACCCAAGTTTTTGTCAAAGTTGATTGTGCCAAAATAGCCATCTAGCAACTAGGTAAGACCAGTCTAAGATACTGTTGATAATGATTTCAAATTTCATCTACATTAGCACACAGGGACATCACAGAGAGGGAGATATGGTATGCACAACACCCTGCTGTTAACATTTATATTGGAGGCTTTTTAAATACAGGAGAATATATCTCCTCTTTTATCTGGCATTCTATAGAGATCATTAGAGGTCCACTGGGTTTTTTGAAAAAGATGTTTAAAGACTACATGACATGGAAACACAAATATGAACAATGGGGAAAGGTCTCTGCAATCAGAAGCATCTGTGTGTTCCTTGGCAAAAGCAACTGAGCTATGTCCCTAAGGCAGGGAACAGCCTCACCCACTTTACAATTCCTGTCTCCCCTTTTCCATTCTCTTTTCTAAATTTTCTCTCTTTTCCTTTTTTATTTATTCTCCTATGCTATTTTTCTTCTTTATCTTGTTCACCAGGCTTAGGTGTTGCAGGAACACTCAGGGACATCGCAAAGCCTAGCTTCACTTGCAGTGCATCTACCAGCTAGAGGGTTGCTGACACTCTGGTGAGAAGAAAGGAAAATCAGGTTCCTAGATTATGACAAGATGACTAATCATTAAAATATTTATCAAATTTTGAAGAAGCACTTTCTCTTTGACGATTACCAGTATATGAACACGAATTAGATATGAGTCTGGACATGAGACCTTCAGTAATAATGTTGAACAGAGGATAAAATAAAATAAAAACAATAAAATAGGAGTGCCTGGGTAGCTCTGTTGGTTAAGCAACTGCCTTTGGCTCCGGTCATGATCCCAGAGCCCCACATCGGGCTGCCTGCTCTGCAGGAAGCCTGCTTCTCCCTCTCTCACTCCCCCTGCTTGTGTTCCCTCTCGCTGTGTTTCTCTCTGTCAAATAAATAAATAAAATCTTCTTTAAAAAACAATAAAATAAAATAAAAACAACTGGTAAAAATGAAACAAGGACAAAATCAAGGAATGGATATTTTGGTGGAATTTGAGCTCTACCTTGGAGAGAGAAGGACGTCATTTAGGCTACAGACCTGTGTTAATAAATACATCAAGGAATAAAGCTTGATTGTGAGATGTAAAGACATTGAAGTCACTGAAGCATGAGGCAGTAGTCTCATGAGGAAGGGGAGATAAAACATTTTTTGGATCATGAACACCTTTTGGTCATCTGGTGAAGCCAGTAGAACCCTTCATAGAACAATGCTTTAAAAATGTGTAAAATAAAGGGGTGCCTGAGTGGCTCAGTCATTAAGCATCTGCCTTTGACTCAGGTCATGACACTAGGGTCCTGGGATCAAGCCCCCACATCAGGCTCTGTCCGGGACAGTGTGTGATCTGCCCCTCCTGCCATGCCCAAGCCACCAGAAACTTTGGTGGAGGTACCTGTGAACATGAATGAAAGTCCCTCCAGGCTTTCCCTGCCAAGAATCTGGAGTCATGCTAATGTCACGGTCATCAACACCATCTTTACTTGCCTTTTGTTCTTCCTGCTCAACTATCAAACTGAGTCTATTCACAAACTTCCCTTTTAATGGTAAAGGCCTATTTCTTAGAAAGGCTGGACTCTGCCTGCTGTGATTCACTTTGTTTAACTTTAACCTAACTGCATCCCCCAACTTCCTCACTTTGGAATAATAAAAGACTAGAACCCTTGACAGGCAAGAGAGACAAAGGTGAAGACAAAGGCAGAGGAAAAGGCAGAGAACGAGCCAGAGAGCCTGCGAAGCTAGAAACAGAGAAACAGAGAGAAAGAGAAATAGAAACATAGAAACAGAGAGCAAGAGAGACAGAACCAGAGAGAAGAAGAGATGGAAGCAGAGCAAGAGGGCCAGAGCCAGATCTAGAGAGCCAGAGCGTGAGCCTGAGCCTGCTTCATAGGTCTCTCCTGACTGACCTCGGGTCTGTCAGCTTGCACCAGATCTCCATGTCCGTGTCATTATTTCACCTGCCAGAAATCCCGTGGTTCAGGACCCACATCTCTGCTGAGGCTGGTCCTCGGCAACAGGGCTCCCTGCTCAGCAGGGGGCCTGCTTCTCCCTCTCTCACTCCCCCTGCTTGTGTTTCTTCTGTCTGTGTTTCTCTCTGTCAAATAAGGAAATATTTGTTAAAATGTGTAAAATAAAATACACACAATTAAGAATCAATCTGAAAACACACTTCTAACCACGGAACTGATAAGTGGTCCATGGACCCTGGGTAAACCATTCCTACTTAGAGTCTAAGGCCAAACTTCAAGAGTCAATTTAAATTCCAGGCTACAGAATAAAGAGTTGTCTACTACAAGAATGAGTGAAACAGCCTAGAACTAGGAGACACTACTGTTTTCTACTACAACCTATTAAAAGAGGAAGTTATTCAAAGGGAAGATGGCACCTGAAGTCCTGTTTTAGGACCAAACAAAACAAAGACTCAGAGAACTAAAATAAGCTAAGGATGCAAAAAGTAGGCTTTACTGGATTGAGATGTCCAGCCTTCTCCTTCTGTAAAAGTTGCTCACTTTTCCTGGTCAGAGCATTGTTCTCACACCACTGAATACTATCTTCAAACATGGGAGCTAACCATGTGCACATATGCAACATTTTCATTCTTCTGTCTCATACCGAAGCTCAATATTTCAGAGAGAATGTTTAATGACTACCTCACAAATTGCTTTTTTCTGTTTATTTCCTGCTTTTGAGTAAATCAAGCTCTTTAAACCCTGGAATTGAGAGAAATTCAAATTCTGTAAGTTCCTCCATACATGCCAAGAAAAACTGTGGCAATCTCCCTCGTTGGGTCTGGCCGATCAGGTCGTAAACCTCCAGACTTGCCTCTGAGTGCCTGATTCTTGTCACCACTCCAGTGGGTTGCTGGACTCAGGTAAAGGCTGTTTATTTCTGAGAATATCTGAGAATCAACTCTGGTTGTTCAGAGGAGCCACCATTGATTCTGTCCTTGGGAAGACTTACCAAGACTTCCAAAATGGCTCCTGGGGAACAGTGACAAAGCTGCTAGGGACTGTATTAAGAAAAAACAGCCTACATCAAACAGAGACTCAGAAGGGTGAGAATCTGTCCCAAAACACTGAAACTCAGGCCTTACTCCCAGACCCACTTAGAACCAACCATAAACAGGGGACACCACAATGGCTCAGTCATTTAACCGTCTGACTCCTGATTTCAGTTCAGGTCATAATCTTGGGGTCAGGAGATTGAGCCTCACCTCAGCCTCCACTCTGCATGTGGAGCATGCTTAAGAGTCACTCTCACTCTCTCTTCTTCTGCCCCTCCTCACCCCACCACTCGCACACAGGCACACTCTCTCTCTTAAACAAACAAACAAAAAGATACCAGTCTCTAAATATCCGAGGTTGGGTCACTCGGGAAAAGTAATGCCTCACTAAAGTATCTTCAACTATTATCCCTAGTGCACTACAATATGTGAACTGTAACCACTACAGTTACTCAACTATGTCTTATTGTAGGAACAAACTATTAGTTGCAACTAATTGCATGCTCACGATGAAAGCTGTAGATTTTTTTTACTTTATTTTTGTTTTGTTTTTGTCAGAGAGATATGTTAAAAGGCATGCACTAATCTGCAAAAAGTATTCCAAAAACATGAAAACTTGTTTCCTAAGATGTTTCTATGGGAAGTAAAGGTCAATATTCTACCCTCCTCCACTCAGACGACATTTTAAGTGGCATTGGTGCATTCCTGCAGCTAATACCACAAACCACATACAATGTATTCAGTTTGACAACTGAGAATTTGAACAGGAGATTCATTCAGAAATCAGTCAGCCAACATCCAAATGGATAGTCAGAATGCTAAAAGAAGGTCAGAAAGTTTAGAGTGCAATGACAGCAAAATAGGGCCTAATCTTTTCAACTCTATGTGGGAAAAGGATTGCTGAATTATCTTTGGAAAACCAAATGCATGTTTATTATCTATTTGAAGAATGGTATATGAAGCAACAAATCTAACAGGCCAGGAGTATACAAATTAGATGCTCTCTCTTCCTGGTGTTATGATGTAGCTATTACATTCATTCTTTGCATTAATGGGGTTACATATTGATGATGGTTCATGGGTCATCCAAGTTATGTTATTCTTCTAACATTTTGATGATTCCATGTACCTCATAGAAAAAGCACATTCATGAAAATGAGCTTCATTTTGAAAAGTGAAAAGAGAGAGGTTTCGGTGCAAACTATGACCCATTAATGGATAACTCAGAGTTTATCTCTGCAGAACCACTTCTTAACAGAAAGAAAGAAAGAAAGAAAGAAAGAAAGAAAGAAAGAAAGAAAGAAAGAAAGAAAGAAAGAGAGAGAGGAAGAAAGAGAGAAAGAAAGAAGAAAGAGAGAGAGATAAAGGAAGGAAGAAAGAAAGAAAGATGATTCAACTTTTAATTTAACATTCAAGAACCTAAAAAATGCACTCCATGAACATCTAGCCTTATTATGCCCTCTTTAATTTGATAAAGCATTCCTGGTTCCAACAGATGCCTCTGACATTTGACTTGAGGCACTGCTGTCTCTGATAATGAAGGAAGAGAAACAGCCAGGGATATACACACCCAGGGAACTTTTAAAAGGAAAACTCTGTAACTTTCTATTTCAAGAAAAATCTTGTTCGTCTAAAAGGCTAATCTATTCAGCAGGTTTGTTGAAATTTTCTTCCTGTACAAAATTCAAAAGCAAGACAGGTAACATTTGTGTTTCGACAATATCCTATCGGAGAGTTAATCAGAACTATGGTAATATTCATGAGACGCATGTGTTAACATAGATCCACAGTGTAAGTGAATGATAAATATTATGTGAAGAAGTATATGTTACTTAAAAATATAATCCCTAAGTCTAAGAAGTTTTTAATCTAATATAACGTAATATGAATAGATATTGGTTTTTCAAAATGGAGAAGAGATTTATTGACACAGAAAAATAACTAAGTTCTAAATTTTGCTTGTTTACTCACTATTTTGTCATTTTGGTTCTCTTCATTTGCCTTTAAATGTGTTTTCCTATGCCTCCAGAACATTTTTTTATTACATACTGCTTTTAGTAGCTTTCAGTTTTTGTGAAAATTGCCCCAGATTTTTATGGTTTAGTCATCCTTTTGATAATCTATTTTGATCACTCATCATCTTTTCTCCACCCACAGTGTATTCTGCTTGAATCCATCTAAGTGTGGACATAAAAATCTTTTCATTCATAAGCCACAGTCTAGTTCCAATAGTGCCATGGGGAAATACATGGAGACCATGAGTGCCTCAACACTACCCATTAAAACCATTCTTAGTAATTGGTTTAAAGAAAGTATTTTTGCAATATTTGTTATAAATATTAATTTTATTTACTCTAATACTCCACAAATCAAAAGAAATAAATCCATAAGATATGGCATTTTAAGGTAGGAGCATTTCTGATGGAATTGGAAATAATTAAGAAATCTCAAGGGCATTAAGCCTGAAAATAAAACCATTACATCTTCTAAACAAATGGAGCCAATACTGGGAGAGATTATGTGCATGTGCAGTTTGTGTCTCCCACCCCCAGAAGTCCCTAAAATTGGAAACACACCACCAAGAGGAAGTAATAACCCTGCAGATATTCAAAATCCAATTTTTACTCACACTGATTATTTTTAACATTTTGAAATATCATTTTTATACCTCCATCTGAAAGTACTTATAAGACTAGAATTCCAGGGCTGTGTTCACTATAGTACTTTATGAAAGCAGTATTTTTCTTAGTCATATTGGGGGGCAGAACAGAAAACTGTTGTGATAGGCATAATTTTCTAGTCACTTTGTAAATTAATCCATATTCTTTTTTTTTTTAAGATTTATTTATTTGAGAGAGAGCTGAGGGCAGAGGCAGAGGGAGAAGGAGATAGAGAAACGTCAAGCAGATTCCCCTCTAAGTGTGGAGTCCATCATAGGGCTCAATCTCAGGACCCTGAGATCATGACCTGAGCTGAAATGAAGAGTCAAATGCTTAACTGACCATGCCACCCACGCTCCCCTAATTTAATCCAGATCCTTGTCCTAATTCTCAATAGTTGGACAACATGGACTTTCACTGTAGGATTATCAGCTGGTAAATATAAGAGAGAACAAACAGTATCCTTCAGACCTAATTCAAATTGAGTTTTTGCCTTCTCTCAATTTCTACTTTTTTCCCTCATCTGTGAACCTAGAAAATGAGATATCATCTTTTTAAAAGGAAAAGCCTAAAGTCATTTCTCAGTCCTTGAAACTCTGCGTTAATTCATTTCTGAAACAGATCAATGCCCATCAACACTGTTGGCCCCATCACACCCAGTCATTCTCGATGATAAAGTAGAAGAGGCGATGCACATGGTCAGCTGCCCCGAGAGAGAGAAAGAGAGACATGTTATCTTAATAGCATTCGTTACAAATCTACAGTGTAGGTCATGGTTGTTTGGCCAGAAATGTTCTGTATCTGTGCTTCTGATATCACTCTGGAAGATGTCAACAAAATGTAGTGTTTGAACTATATCACAGGTTCACAGAAAGAGGTTGTTACTACTACTGAAAGTTGGTTTACCACTTTCTTATCAGGTTATTTTCATCTTTACAGCATATAGTGTTTTTGATGACTCAGGGCTGTTTTAAACAAAAATTCAGTAGCTTTCTATTCATCATACCAAATTTTGGCCCTATAGATTCTGAACAGTCTCTTGCTTCAATTCATTTATATTATAGATATTTTAATAGGGCTACATATCTAGTGACTTATTTTTCTAATTTACTCCACAAGCAAATGTTTTCTACCTACATGGTATATGGACAAGCACTACCTATGTGCTAGAGACACAATATGCTAGCAGTTAAATGTAATAAGATGTCAAAAACATAGTCAAAGAAAAAAAAGAAGTTTATAGTAGGTATTTGGAACCAAGTGGAAAGCATGAGTCCATTTGAGTTAATTCTGCTCTCTCCTAAAAAAAAATGCTAAAGTTTACAAGTTGTTAGCCATTTGTTTATAAGATTTTTAGGAATTATGTTTAATATTATTCCTTTTCTTAAAACACTGGAGAAATACTAAATCACATTATTCCAGTAAAGTATACCAATAACATTTATGGATATTGACACAACACTACATATTCTTTATGTATTAACATGGCAACCTTCTAAAGATCTAATTTTCAGATCAAATTTTGGGAAAACATTGATAGTACAAGCAAGCCCATTCAAGAAGTATTATAGACTCCGTATCTTTCATCTCTAGACAAATAATTTATCCCTCTGAAATTATTTGTGCTAAGATCTATTATAACTTTTATGTCCTACCTATATTAGAATTACTTGAGTCTATCCATGACTCCAACAAACCCTATTTAAATGTATTGTAATATTCACTGGAATCATGAAGCTTTTAAACATCAATCTCAAAAGCCAGTCTTAGGATATTTCCACCTTTCACAAAAGACTCTATCTAGTTCTGATCTTTGAAATGTACTATAATTATTGGGAAGGAGTGGCAGCTGGCTCTTGACATAAAACTCAAAAAAATTCTGGCTAGTTTTTCAAAAAATAATTTTTAACTGCTGAATTTTTAAACACATTTCCCATTTATTTCATTAGTGACTCATCTAGCCACCACAGTAAAGCAGAAAAGATGAGTGTTCAGATAACACTAGGTTGTAGAAGAGAAGATCTAGATTAAACTTGTTTTATTACTGAAATAATTCACTTCTAAATTACCTTGTCACTTAAATTTGGTTTTTCTTAATTTGCAACATGAGTTACCATATTTTAATCTTCAAAATATTGTACAGACTCAGTGCCAAAGCAAAATTACATTTAAAACGCTACCTTTTTTTATTGTTAGCCATTAGACTTGTCTCAAATAAATAACTCTTCTAGCATGTTTATATATAACTAAGAAAGTATGCATACTTCCTAAAGTAATAACACAAGTGATAGGGATTGCTTTCAGCTAAAAAAAAGCCACAGTTTATGCACAGTGGAATAATTCTTTCAACAACAAAAAATACTCACAAAAATGTTTGGTTAACAACTTATGTAACCAACCTTTTAAATGTAAAACAAAGTAACCTTTGAAAGTTATTATTTAGTAGGAAGGGAAAAAATAAAGCATTTAACAACAGAGGTAATGCTAAAATATTAGGAGTTATATGGTTTTAAAATATCATGAACAGAAGCCTTTTTTTTTAAAGATTTTTCTTTATTTATTTGACAGAGAGACAGATCACAAATGGGCAGAGAGGCAGAGAATGAGGAGGAAACAGCCTCCCCACTGAGCAGAGAGCCCAATGTGGGACTCGATCCCAGGACCCTGAGATCATGACCTGAGCTGAAGGCAGAGGCTTAACCCTCTGGGCCACCCAGGCACCCATGAATAGAAGCTTTTAAAAAATTTCAGTACACTGAACCCCCCTCTTGCTTAATGGAGTATGGGTATCTACGTGTTCAAGGTAAGGATACTTTCATTGAGTGGTTTAAAGAATCTCAAAAGCATTAAAACACTGACCCTCAGGGTATCCCAGAGAGTATATCTATTTGTAGATATAGAAAATAGGGTATAGAGGTAAAAGGAATAAAAACGCAAGCATTTAGCCCAGTGCTTCTGAATGCATCCCTGGCCTCTTCCTTTCTTATCACCAAGAAATCTAGACTCTTTAAATAACATAATCTCTTAGAACAGAGAAATTTCCAAGGAATTAAAACAGATGTGGGCACCTGGATGGTTCAGAGGGTTAAGCCTCTGCCTTCGGCTCAGGTCATGATCTTGGGGTACTGCAATCAAGGTCCGCATTGGGCTCTCTACTCAACGAGGAGCCTGCCTCCCCCTCTTTCTCTGCCTGCCTCTCTGCCTATTTGTGATCTCTCTCAATCTGTCAAATAAATAAAAAAACATCTTTGGGGAAAAAAAAAACAGATGTGGGTCTTTATTTTCATGAATGTGTTTCTTTAATGTGGCCATAATTGTCTCCTTCAAGGCCTTCTTTATAAGCCTTGTGGATTATTATTATTTTTTAAAGATTTTATTTATTTATTTGACAGAGAGATATCACAAGTAGGCAGAGAGGCAGGCAGAGAGAGAGGAGGGATGCAGGCTCCCCGCCAAGCAGAGAGCCCGACGCAGGCCTTTATCCCAGGGCCCTGAGATCATGATCTGAGCCAAAGGCAGAGGCTTTAACCCACTGACCCACCTAGGCACCCAAGCCTTGTGGATTCTTTTTTAAAATACATTTTCTTTTTTTTTTTTTGAAGATTTTATTTATTTATTTGACAGAGAGAAACACAGCTTGACAGGGAACACAAACAGGGGGAGTGAGAGAGGGAGAAGCAGGCTTCCCGCCAAGCAGGGAGCCTGATAAGGGGTTAGATTCCGGGACTCCAGGATCATGACCTGAGCCAAAGCCAGAAGCTTAACAACTGAGTCACCCAGGCATCCCTAAAAATATATTTTCTTGACCTCTATTTCTTAGTATATATTTGAAGAGTTCTGATGTAATTTCTATGGGGTACTGCCTGGGCACTGAAATTTTTTAAAAAGCTCCTTGGGCAATTCCATGTACAACAAAGTTTGAAAACAACAGTTCTATACTACATTTTCTATAGAAAAGTATGAGTATACTAAGTCTGAATGTTTCAGATAATTGTCTTCTTCCTTTTACAAAATATGGCTATATTTGAGCCTCATTTAAACAAATGAGCAGGAAATAACATTTTCATAGGACATTCATTTCTGTATAGTTGAACTACATATGCAATAGTTCATCTCTAAACGACAAAACTCCAACATTCTTTTTTTAAAAAAAACATATTCTATGTATTTATTTGACAGAGAGAGATCACAAGTAGGCAGAGAGGCAGGCAGAGAAAGAGGGGGAGGCAGGCTCCCTGCTGAGCAGAGAGCCCGATGCAGCCTTGATCCCAGGACCCTGAGATCAAGACCTGAGCCGAAGACAGAGGCTTTATTTAACCCACTGAGCCACCTCGGTGCCCAAAACTCCAACATTCTAAGGGAAGATCATCAATGTTCTTTGATGCAGACACAGTATTTTTTTTCTAGAATTAGCAAACATTATCTTTACACACTGATTCAACTTTCCCACACTGCCCTGTCAACTCTATACCCTGTGTAGGACTCCCTTCTGCATCTAAAAAGCAGATGACCCTTTAAGGCCTTCCCAGTGAAAATCTCCTCACAGGAAAGTCACAGGCTGGCAGAGCAGCGGTTTCCTGAGTGATAACTCCAGTCACTACAAGACTCCATCCTCCTCTAAAGGGCAGCCTGTTTCATTCATGCTCTCAGTTCTGCTCCAGGGGGGAAAAACTACGTCTACTCAGCCTCCCACTAAGAGCTCTTTACAGTTTGACACAATTACCTTCCTTTCTTTCCCACTTTTCTTTCATTTTCCTAGGAAGACTGAAGACGGATGCCATCAACACAGATGCACATCTAGAATTTAATTACACATTCTGTCAATCATTCAGAGTTCACTCAGCAAGGGTGAGTTTAAGAGCTATGCCCAGAACTGATACAATATAATTTCAGTTCTCTTTACTTTATTGCTTAAAACAGTCACTATATACATCCATACTGAAGGAGATGAAGAGACAGATTCCATTTCTTTTTTTTTTTTTTAAGATTTTATTTATTTATTTGACACAGAGAGATCACAGGCAGGCAGAGAGGCAGGCAGAGAGAGAGGAGGAAGCAGGCTCCCCGCCGAGCAGAAAGCCCAATGCAGGCCTCGATCCCAGGACCCTGAGATCATGACCTGAGCTGAAGGCATAGGCTTAACCCTCTGAGCCAGCCAGGCGCCTCAGACTCCATTTCTTGACAGGGTCACAATACAGAAGAGCATGTGGGATGAAAGATATTGTTGTGATTATCCATGAAAAATATAGTTCACACCATTCAGCCGAATTTCCATAAGTGTCCTTCATGTTCTAGGCACCAGGCTAGTTTCTCACAACTAGAAGTCATGATTAAAAGTCTCAATAAGTTAATTTTAGCAGCTGAGTGACATACTACCTCCATCCTCTAAAGCCTTTTTCACAGGAACTGCTGCCAGCTACTACATGATATTTATATTTAAAAAAAAAAAACAACTATATTTACAACTTGGCTTCTATCCCTATGAAGTTTCATCTAGCTGATCTCAGCCTTTTATCCTCACCTTAAAGTATAATTCTTAAATCTATTATCTACTTCTTTGATTCTCATCCTCTAAAAAGCATACCTTCTATATTTTATATAAATCATTCATTAGTTGATTCAACACATACTTTCAGAGTACCTTCATAGCAAAGCACTGGCAAAAATACATACATTGAATGGAACTTGAGCAATGACTTAACTCTTTGACATAGTATTTCACATCTACCCAAGGCTAAACTGATTCATCAACACATCCTGAAGACAGCTGTTGAAAGGGGCTGAAAACTAGGCAAACATATGATCTGCTTTTCTACAACTAGTTCACAAGGGAAGTGGAGACTTTGTCAGATGCCATGTTTGCCATATTTGATCTATGGAAGCAGTAGCATATCAAAAGGGAGGCAGGAAGGCAGTTAGGAAGAAGGATAGAAATTTGGTTTAATGACAGTGCAAATTCCAACAGGTTCCAGCTGATCACTGTTTTCTATTTTAGGTTCTTATAGAATATTTGTTTTATAAAATATATATATTTTATAATCTCTTCAAGATAAACAATGTATTTAATTTCATGTGATATCAAAAACACCAAAACCCATTTGCAAAGAATCCAGGATTGGGATGCTTTCATTGATCAAGTATTCTAAATAAATAAATATTTATCAGATATAGATTACTGGTTTCAGAAGAACTAAAATTTAATTAATATACTCAACTGAGCATAAATGACTGTCCTTAATGATCCAGAATTTGATTACTTTGTCTTAAGTAATTATCTTAATGTAGCTTTGTCTTATCATATTTAATAACAACAATGATTACCTTATAATAGGTATGCCCTCTACAAGGAGTTCTAATTGGTACAAGTTAAGAGACAAAAAGGGAAATTTTCTATGAGACTCTTCTCCCATATTTAAGCCCAATAAAATGGCTTTAATACTATAATCTCTCACACAAATCTTTTCGGATAAGTCAAATATTTTAACTTTGAAGCATTCAATCTTCCAAGATATGGAACTGACACATAAATTAGGTTTCTAATAATCAACTTCCTTGATTTTACAGCTTTATGCCTGAATTTCCACAACTAGTTCCATAAAAGTAAACATATAATAAATTATTTCCAATTTCATTATCACCCAAACAGTCTATTTTTATTACTCTACTGAATCAGATCACTCTGTGGTAAAGCTGTACTGTACTTATGTCTGGTACTTTAAGATTACGTAAAAACTGTCTATAACAAACATTCTAGAAAGCTTCCTATTGCTGGAGCTTTCCTTACCACGTACCTGACCCTTTCATCCAGAAAAACAGAATATTGCTAAAATCTGTTTTGCTGCAAACCTGGATGAATTGATATCTCACTGTCCACTTCAACTTTAAATATTTCCCAAACATTAACTAATTAAAAGACAATTACATTAAGTAATTTGCTTAAAGAAACTCTATTTTTTCAGAATTCTGTAAGGCCACCACATATTGTTTAGAATCTTGATGGTAGCTAATTAATGTTGCTACCTATATTATAAGTATTGCACTCTGTTTTTAATATATGGGGAAACTAAGTCACAGGGCTTCATAACCTTATAAAAAGATCAGAGATGTGTCATTAATTCCATCACTAAAATTAAAGCCTTTTTAGTCCTAGCTACCAGACCATAAATTCTACTTTTAAAAATCATTAAATTACCCTTTAGCTAAAGTGACAGAGCAGTTCCTTTTAGACCTATAGGTCTTCAGTTCAAGTGCCAGAATAGAAGAATTTGTCATAAAACCACAAAAAGAACTTTGATTAAAGAACCCCTAATGAAGATCTGACATTTAATCTGTTCTTTTATTGGATCAAATCTTTATTCTCTCCTTATGAATTCCTTTCGTATTCATTTAGAATAGTACTTGATCTTAGGAACGTGACTGTATGCTAGTACTAAAAGAAGGTAATTAGCAATATGCTCTGTCAAGTACATCAGCACCCTGTCACATCCATCATCCCACGTGGATGGTTAATAATCTCAGTAATGTTGCCAGGACATTGTAATGAGAATGTTTCATATCCTGCAGCTCCTTTGTCAATTGGACCTGCTCTAAGGTCAAATGCTGGCAGTTTGGTAACAAACTTTCATATGTTTGCTGTGCCCCTTCTTTACCCCCCACATTAGTAAAGAAAAATGCCAAATAGGACTTTGATGGGCTCCTAAAGATGACCTCTCACACACCAATTACATTTTTGAACATCCTACCAGCATGCCTTGAGAAAAGCAATATTGTATGAATTTTACAAAGTACCAAAGGCAGACAGTATGCATAATCTATTAATATAGACATACCTATGCTGAAATAATATGCTAAGAAATGGAACCATATTTTATTTTTTCATTTATTTTTTTATTCTTACTTAAATTTTTTTTCCAGTGTTCCAAGATTCATTCCCTATTCCCCACACCTAGTGCTCCACGCTTTAGGTGTCCCCAGTACCCACCACCAGGCTCTCCCATCCCTCCCCCCACTCCCTCCAAGTCCCTCAGTTTGTTTCTGTGTCCAAAGTCTCTGTTGTTTCGTTTTTCTCCCTGGATTACCCG
>PITA01006767.1:22793-97271 GCA_004023965.1 Spilogale gracilis
CAGGTTACCCCTCATGCACCGCAAGTAAGTGAAACCATGTGATACTTGACTTTCTCTACTTGGCTTATTTCACTCAGCATAATCTCTTCCAGTCCAGTCCATGTTGCTACAAAAGTTGGATATTCATCCTTTCTGATGGAGGCATAGTATTCCATTGTATATATGTACCACATCTTCTTTATCCATTCATCTGTTGATGAGCACCTTGGCTCTCTCCACAGTTTGGCGATTGTGGCCATTGCTGCGATGAACATCGGGGTACATATGGCTCTTCTTTTCACTACATCTGTATCCTTGGGGTAAATGCCCAGTAGTGCAATTGCAGGGTCATAGGGTAGCTCTATTGTTAATTTTTAAAGGAATCTCCACACTGTTTTCCAAAGCGGCTGCACCAGTTTACATTCCCACCAACAGTGTGGAACCATATTTTAAATAACAAGTTTAAAATAAATAGTTCCATGAAACTGAGTTACAGTTGAAGGTCTAATTGCACTTTTTTCATTTTTTCTTTCTCCTTGTGAAGTTTCCAATTAACTAGAAATTTGTCTTAAGCCAAAGAAAGTTTCAAATTTGGAATTCTATTTGAGACTGCACTAAACTCTCATCCAAAGCTTCATTTCAACAGAAACCGTCAAAAGTAAAAACAGGTTAAAGCAATACCCATAAGAATTTAGTCTTCTGAATTCTAGTCAATAGCAGAAGTAAGTGTGTGTGTGTGTGTGTGTGTGTGTGTGTGTGTGTGTGTGGCTTTTATTCACATACAGATAGTAAAAAACCTGTATCAGAAATAACACTCTCATGGTCAACAGAAAATTTATTTCAAAATAAAGTAAGTCATGGGGATTAAAAGTATAGCATAGGGAATACAGTCAATAATACTATAATAACTTTGTATGGTGACAATTATGATATGTATAATAATAACTACACTTATCACAATGAGCATTTTATAGTGTACAATAGTCAAATCAGTATGGTGTAAACTTGAAATTAATATTATATCAACTATACTTTAATTAAAAATAAAATAAATAAAAATATTTTTTTACTTTAATAGTATTTCTCACTGACTGTCCAAAACAAAAGTAATAGATTTTAATCAGCATTTATAGCTTTAAATTAGCTTATACTGAGAAATTTAGTCTTTTGTAAGCCACTTTGAAGACAAAAAAGACTCTGGACTGGACCCTGAGAACTTTGGGACACATCCAGAGTAAATGCTTTCCATTGACCCCTGTGAGAATATAGTCATTCTCCCAAGATTTTCAACATTATATTCAGATTCTTAAAATCTCAAGGGACTGAAGACAAACATTAAGTCAGAAAAAGATATGTGGAAGACAGTTTTAACCATCTTGCATTTTTCAGTAAGAATATAAGCCAAAGAAGGAATAATTTCATAAAAGACTGCTCTCCAAAATATACAAAGAACTCTTAAAACTTGATTTAAAAATTGCCAAATACCTTAACAGGCAATTCACCAATAAGATGCACAGATATCAAATAAGTTAATGAAAAGATGCTCCATATCATTGATCATGAGAAAAATGCAAATTAAGTCAAGATTCTTATCTATGTACCTATTAAAATAGCACAAATTTAAAACACTGAAAACACTAAATCCTGGTGAAGATGTGAAGCAACAGAAACTCTCATACATTGCTGATGAAAATGCAAAATGTACACCAACTTTGGAAGAGGACTGGCAGTTTCTTGAAAAACTAAAATGCTCTTACCATGAGATCCAGCAATCATGCTCCTCGGAATTTACCCAAAGGAGTTAAAGACTTATAGCCATACAACAATCTGCACATGAGTTTTGTAGCAGATTTATTCATTATTGCCAAAGCCTGGAAGCAACCAAAATGTCCTTCAGTGGCTAGATGAATTATTAAGTTGGGTTAATATCCAGACAATGGAATACTATTTTATGCTAAAAAGAAATGTGCTATCAAGCCATGAAAAGAGATGAAGTAAACTTAAATGCATATTGCTAAGTGAAAGAAGCCAATCTGGAAGGTTACATACTGTATGACTCCAACTTTTTTGACATTCTAGAAAAGGCAAAACTTTGAGACAATAAAAATATCAGTGGTTGTCTAGGATGGGAAGGGGAAGAGATGAAAAGGCAGAGTAAAAAAAACTTTTGGAGCAGTGAAAATATTCTGTATGATATTATAATGATGGATACATATCACTATACATTTGCTCAAACCCACAGAATGAACACCAAGAGTCTACCCTGAGGCAAACTACAAATTTTGAGTGATTATAATGTGTCCATATAGACTCATCTTTGGTTAAAAAAAAAAAAAGTACCACGTGGTAAGTGATGTGGATAGTGGGGGGAGAATGCATGTGTAGGAGTAGAGGGTATGTGGGAAATTTCTGTACTTTCAGTTTTATTACAACCCTAAAACTGCTCAAAAAAAATAAAAAAAAATAAAAGTAGAATCATTTACAAAATTTTCTTGCTGAGCTTAATTTTGTTCAAATCATGAATAACTGTCTTTCCAGGTTAGGATAGAAATTTAAAGAGATTTTGTTTGCTCTAATAAAGATTTTGTAATCCTCAGGAAGAAATGAGATCAAGCTGGATCTACACTCAGATTCTTCATACCATGTATCACAGTGGACTTCAACTACACTTACTTTTCACCCATCCAACAGACCTATGTTCCATAAAGACTACTTCCTATCCATGAACCCGCATTTTCTAACACAGTGCTTGGCATAATGAACAATATATATCAAATGAATATTGGTGAAGAGAGGTGGAAAAGTTCCCAAGGCCAGATTCTGAAAGAAATTATAAATAGTGTTGGAGTTGGTTAAATGCAAAACAATTAAAAGGAAAAAAAAAAACACCCAGAATCACAACAGACTGAAAAAAAAAATCAATCCTTCTAAATGCTAAGAAGAATAATTCACTTTATTTCAGCAATCATCATTTATATGACTTGTACTTTTTTTCTGAAATTTCCATAAGCCTTGGGAAGTCACCTTTCTTAAAAGAGGCAAATATTACCCTATGAAACATAACATGTTAGGACATCGGTCATCTTATGAAAGATGTATTAGTTTTCCCGCTTATTGATCTGATCACAATACTTTGAAATTGTAAATAAAATTTCCTTCTCCACATTTAACCTTTCAATTCATTCTTCTTGGATGGGTTTGTACCGGCTACTCCATTCTCTTAGTTTTTATATAAAATCCTGCTTTGTGTTTGAGAAACTCAGTCCCACCTTGAATTTCTTTGCTTTTAAAATATTTTCAAGATGACACCAGCTTCACTGTACAAGAGCAGAAATGTAAAGTTGGGTTCTTAAATTGGATTTGAATACCTTTCTTCCTTTATTTTAACTGAGAAATCAGCAAAAATCCTCCACTTATACACTTTGACATGATGGACTCCATCAGTTAACTCTTTATCATGGAACAAAGTCACTTTTAGAAAATGACAGAAAATAAAATAAACGGTGGGTATGTTTATTCTCTGATATTTCTGCCAGATCCCAAAGGAACAGGAGGAAAATACTGTGTGCTTGACTTCCCCTAAAGCAACAGCTGTTTCTCTCAACAAAAGAAAAGGCCATTGCTCTTGAGCACCTAAGCCACCTTTAAATTCTTTCTTTTTCCACTTTGCTCTTGCTCTGTACTCTAACATTTATAAACTTTCCATATGGCAAAGCAGATGAGGGTCCCTTTGGGTATATCTTGTAAATACCAAATGAAATATCATAAGTGATAAAATGTTACAGTTGTCTAATTCTTAAAGTTTCAAATGTTTCCCATGGTCTCTGCACTATGGCCTCCTATGTATAGCTGCAAAATTATCCTCCTTCCTGTTGAACTGGAATAATTTACAGATTCTTTCCTGAATTTCAACCTTCAATTTAAGCAGTACAAACAAAGCATCATAGCAGTGGGGAAAAAAATGAAAACATTTCACCTAGAAAACAATAAATGTGTTCTCTATGGGATGAATTAGTACAAAACAGGCCAATACTAAGGGGAAACTTCATTTAAATTTAAGAAAAACAAAAACAAAAACTCCAAAGATGATTGTCAGGGGGCATGAGAAATAAATCCCAAAATAAATCCCTGAAAATCCATTCGAGTTCTTAGTATTTAACCACAATCAAACAAGATAATACAGATAAGCAAGTAAGTCATCTAAATGAAGTCTCTTAAGTTTAAAAAATCTGAAAACAATACTTCACAAACTTCTGTAAAAATGTGAAAGCATATAGCACCTGAAAATAAAGTTGGGGAGGGAATACCACAATAAATGTTCATGTTGCATTTTACTAAAAACTGCTATATAGGCATAGGTTGGCCCTGGGATGAACATACCAATACAATTAGAGGAACTCTACGAATTATGCTGAACCGAATGAAATGAAATCAGTACATTATCACACAGTAAAACTCACTGGCCAAAAACTCAACAAATATTTTCTACCAGTACACAGAAGAACACAAATGGTTGCGTTGAAGACAGAGTTTCTAGAGATCCATAGATCCAACAGATTTGCCCTCAAGTTACAAACTCTTTTGTAAAGTAAAACAAAAATGCCAATGGCTCTGCCTATTTTTCTTTGTTAAATATTGTCCCTAATGAGTGCTGTCTCTTTTTTCAATGACTTCTTACATCCAAGCAAACTAGAAAACTGAGATGGCTCATATGGAAGCAGATATTTTGCCCAAATTGTCTGAGTGTTTTAAACTTTTGCTTTGCTATGGCTATATAGACTTGGTCTCTATGTACTGAAGTTTTTTGGATCATTTAAACTATTTTTATCCTTGATAATATATGTCATCAGTTTTGCTTTAGAAATTGGATAATTTGTGCAATTGCCTTTAAATTTAACATTTTTTTAAGGTGGAGACTTTACTAAATACGGAGAATAAAAATATAAATGTGATTCGGTGGCCAAACAAAAGGAGCTCAAACACATGAATTTTCATAAAAAAATATGAACAGTGGTATGTTCTATAACTATAGTAATACTATGGTTACACATAATTAAAGTTTGAACTATAACAAAGATCTTGGGCTCACAGAAGCCTGGAGAGGCTGATCAGTGCCATAGTCAGATGAGAGACTACACATGCAAGTCATTTATAAACTGTATCAGAATTGGTCCTCAAACTAGAAACCCACTCATTTACAATAGACACACCATTTCAGGGTGAAATGGGCTCTAGTCAAATGCCCATAAATCTTGGATCAAATAAGCTGGAGCACTGCAGTGTAATAAAAAGGATATTTGGGCTTTTTTCCTGGTTCTTAGCACAGAGCTCCTAAAACCCTCGGAATTTCCTCAGTGATAGGAGTGTCTTTCATTCTTGGTAATGAGGCCCTTCAACAATACTTGAGTTGATACTGATACTAATAGTGAGGTGATTAGAGTAGGACCCCTAGATGCCTTCAGGATGGTGGCTGGTTACCAGAAGAACAAACCATGAGATTAGAGGGTTGAAAATTTCAGCCTCCCCTCACTGAGCTCTGGAGAGGGGAAAGGGGCTGGGAGTTAAGTTCAATCACCAATGACATAATCTACCATGCTAACACAATGAACCCTCTACAAATACCCTTAAAGAAAAGGGGTAAGAGAACTTCTGGGTTGATGAATACATCAAGGTGCTAAAGGGGTGGTATGCCCAGAGAGGGCAGGGAAGGCCCACATATCCCCCAACATGCACCGTACACAATGTATCTCGTCTGCCTCTTTCAGTTATACCTTTATAGTAAAGTGGTAATAGTGAATATTTCCCTGAGTGTTTTCCTGAGTTCTATGAGTTCTTGCAAGTTACTGAAATTGGTGTTCACAGGAATCCCCAAATTTATAGCCAACAGGGCAGAAATGTGGGTAGTCTGAGTACCCCATTTGTGACTGGCATCTGAAGTGGAGACAGTCTTAGGGTATGGAACCTTTCATCTTTAGGGACTAGTGTCAGACTTGAATTGAATTTTTAGACACTCAATTGGTGTCACAGAATTGGGAGAATTGGTATGAAAAGGACACTATGTATTCGACGTCAGGAGGAAAAAAAAAACTTTGCAACTTCATGAATTTTAGCAATTTTTCTGCCATTCCAGAGCTCATTCTACTTTTAGATATGAGAAATATTACCAAAAGCCAAAGGTTTCTATACTAAACTGATCAGCCATTCTTCCTCTGAGATTTAGTATTTACCACATTATATTGCAATTTTCTGCTTATTGCCCACCCCCACTGCCGCCACAGGAATCTGAATTCCTGGAAGGTAGGAATCATGTGTTTCTTGCATTTGACACATAATGGGCAACCAGTAAATAATGGTTTGATAAAAGGAAGAAATCTCTGATCAGAACAGTAATGGCTTAGCTCTAAGCAGAAGCAAATTCTAATTTGTATAACCATAACCTTTCCTTCAAACTATAATGAAAATTGAACTGGAGAAGATTTGGAATGGCACAATAACTTTCTGCACCTGCAGTATCTACAAGGCTATTTACAATATCTGAAAAGTTATAAAATATTAGCTACATTTATAATATGCTGAAAATACTAAACGCTGATGAGCATGATGAGTGATTGAAGTCTCAAACTGCTGGTAAGAGTGCAAAATGGTGTGACCACTTTTGAAAACAGTTGTCAATTTCTTCCTAAGTTGAATATGTAATCACCATATAACCCAGCAATCACACTCCTGGTATTTAACCAAGTGAAACAAAAACATATGCACATATATACATTTGCATGCAAATATTACAGCAGCGTTCTGCATAATCACTAAAACAGGGGAGAGAAGCAAAATCATTCAACTGGTGAATAAACTGTGATACATTCATGCACTTGAGTTTTACTCAGCAATAGAAGCTAACTACTGATACAATAAACAACATGAATGAATATCAAAAATACTGCGCTAAGTGAAAGAAACTAAGTTCAAAAATATACACAGGGTAGGATTATACGCCATTCTGGAAAAGGCAAAAATATGAACAGAAAGTAGATTACTGGTTGCCTAGGGTTGGATCTCAAAGAGTAGATTGACAGCCAAGAGGTACAAGGGAAAGTTGGGGGTGATGGATATGTTTGGTATCTTGATTATGGCAGTGGTTAAGTACTACATACATTTATCAAAACTCATTAACCTAACCATTTAAGAAGAATGACTCCTACCATACACAAATTATACCTCAATAAACCCTGACTGCAAAAAATTACAATCTGCTCTCTATCTTGGCAATTTTTAAGTTGGAAAATAATTTAAGTTAAAACATTGTTCCAAGTTTTGGGCTTTGCCCTTGCTACATGTTTCCAGACATGGAAATAGAAATTTCCATTAGCAGAAATTTCCAACTTTGTATAGTGTTAGCCTGAAACTTGAAATTACAATATTACTTTTACTTTACATTTCCTTGTCACATTAAGAATGCTGTGACCGAGGGTGGAGGCAACTAAAGTGAATCTACATTTCTACAACTTGATATTTTTTTCTAGTAAATAAAACCAAAATATTCTGTCTTTAGATATGACTCCATAATCAACCATGTGACTAAAGGCATGGGTTTCATTATTTAAACCAGCTCCATCCATCTATCCATCCAAAGCAGAGGAGTAACTCAAGAAACTCTCCAAACCCAAAGTGAACGTTCAGTGGTCTTGGCCAAAGTCTCTAACATTACACAGCACCTCCAAAAAGCATCATCACCATTTAGAAGTAACATATTTAGTTTGATGCAAGTTCTGTTGAGTTTCTCCACCAAAACTACAAGCAGCTCCTTTATTGATACAAAGGTACCAGAATTTATCAATCAATATTGCCAGCACAGACAAGGAGAAAGTTTGTGTAAGAAACTGAAATGGCCTGAACCCCTATTCTAAGGGTATTGACTTTCTTGTTAATGCTTAGAACCTCAAAATTAGTGTGGAATGCACTCTTCTCTAAAGTACATTCTGCTTCCAATATTCAGATGTAGAATGCAGAATTCTCAGTAAGATATTTTAGGTATTAGTTAACCAGTATTATGCTAACTAGCACCAATTTTTTTAAAAAGAAGAAAAGGAAAGACACAGAAAGAAGGAAATGTTTTGCTCCGAGTGGAAAAACAGTGCTGTAGATTCTAAACAATGGCCTGAGAGAATTCATAGTTCTCTGAAATTCTGAACACAGTCTCTCTGATATTTCAGGATCTAGAGGGGAAGAAGGAACACAGATACCTGAAACCTGCAATAATGATGTATCTTCCCAACTTATATCCCTGTCTCTGACAGATTCTGGTTATTAGCAAGGTAAAATGTGATGTGCTTCTCAACTGTTTCTTTCCTTTGCCCACACGAAACAGATTATTCATCTTCAAAACCAGCTTTCCTTCGACTATCCTATTTCTGTTAGTTATATGGTTATTTACATAACTTCTGACCCTCCCATATAAATATCCCAATGAGCAATCAGCTACCCAACCTGCCCCTAGAAATCTTTCTACACCACCCTTACACCGTCACACTTTACCCAAACCAGGGCTGCACAAGCTCATTTGGCTTCACCATCTCACAGTTTTACTCAGTCAATCCATCCAACTATTGCTTCCAATGTTACCATTTTCACAAAAATAACATGTTAGGTCATTCTCCTACAAAAAAAAAAAAAAATTTCAATGGTTCCCAAATGTGAAAGGTCAAAATATTTAGCTGGTCAGAACTTAACAACACTTCAAAATACAACCCATTTTCTCCAAAATTGTGCCACTTATTCAACTAAGTTAACCCTCTATTCCAAACTACCCTATTCTTCTCTTTAGAGCATGCTGTATCCATTACAAATTCAGATTTTTGTTAAGAAAAAGCAACAATGACAACAACAAACCAGGGGACTCAGAAACAACTTGGCTGAACTTCTTTTAAGGAACATCCTCCAGGGACACCTGGATGGCTCATGCATTAAGCATTTGCCTTCAGCTCAGGTCATGATCCTGGGGTTCTAGAATCAAGCTCCACTTCGGGGTCCCGGGATCAAGCCCTGCATGGGGCTCCCTGCTCAAGCAGAAAGCCTGTTTTTCCCTCTCCCACTCCCCCTGCTTGTGTTCCCTCTCTCACTGCCTCTCTGTGTCAAATAAATAAATAAAACCTAAAAAAAAAAAAAAAAGTAATGTCCTAGAGACTCTTTTCCCTCTTGGGAGACTTCTCATTCTTCAGTGCTGAGTTTAAGCCCCATGTACGTGTTTAGGCATATTCCAGCCTCCACAGTCCTCAGTTCCTCAGTGTACTCTCTCCCCAACCAGTGTGGTATATGACTGCACCATTCCTCTGGAACATAATATATGTCATGGTCTATCACCTGTGTTTGTGTATGTTCATAAAATGATATATGCAGGAATATGGAGACCATTAAATATATATTTGTATTTATATACTATGTTTTTATTTCTACCCATAAAGTTATATAGCTAAACAAACTCAAGCCAAGGCTATATAGAAGCTGTCTCAATATTTTTTATAATAACAAAATTGGAAAACAAACTTAACACTGAAATTAGAATAGTTATATCAATTATGGCCAATCCAGTAATGAAACACCAGGTGACAATTCAAAATGTTGTTCTGATGAATATTTAATAACATGGAAAAATTTCACAATATTATGTTAAGGTAGAAAAGACACAAGTTTAATCTTTAAATGTATATATATGTATATATTTATATATAAATGATTCCAATTCTGTTTTAAAATATGTACAACAAAACATTTTGGAGGAAATAGACCAAAATGTTAAAGAAAGTAGTAGAGTTTTTACTTTATGTTTTATATTTTCCATAAATTCCTTTACAATTGGACATGCATTAATTAAATAAGCCAAAATAAAGATGAAGGCCTTCCTTAAAAAAATCACAGTTCTGAAGGAATCTAGATCTCTGAAAACACAGTTTTATGTAACAGAAGCTGCAAAACAGCTGGGTACTAAAGATGTCATTTTATGCAAATTACTTCTAAGTAGTGCCGCCAGCTCCAGCTGGGAACCAGACCACTTTCTCTCTCATTTAGGTCAGTGAAAGGAAGCCCCCTTGTGACTGGAAAACCAACCAGGGAGGTTCAGAAATTTGACCTCTCCATTCTTTCCTGTCCTCTGTAAAACAGAAATAAGAAAGTTGCTACCAAAAGCCAGAAAGACTAACAAGAGCTACCAGGGAGAGCTTTTACTAAAAGCAGAAACATGAAAGGATTTTAATGTAAGTTAAAAGAATAGGATTTACTTATAAGGAACCACTCCAATGCAGTGTATGTAAGGTTCTTATTAAAGTAAGAAGCAAATATGTTAAGAATTTACCTAAGAGAAACAGCAGGCAGATGCTAACCGACTGAGCCACCCAGGTGCCCCAGCAAGTTGCTTCATATCTGTGTTTTGATTTCCTCGGGGCAATACAGAATGGTGCTAGTTAAGAGCCTGACCTCCAGAGTGAGTCTGCATTCTGGTTCTGCTACATTGTAGGTCTTTAACCATGTAAGATAAATAACCTTCTCCACACCTGTTTCTACCTGTAAAATGGGGATAATTCTATCTCATCAAGTTACAAGAAATAAACGAGTTAATTTGTATAAAAACTGACAGCAAAATATTTAGTGCTATAAGTGTTTATATTTTTACCTTTAAAATGAGCAGTTTTGACAAGATCTACAAGTTTCCTTTTAGTTCTAAAACTTGCAGATTTGAAGGGTTTTAATTACTGATTGATGTTATCATGTTTATATAATGTGATGAGGAATTATATTTTCAGTTTTAATTTAAAAAATGAGGAGTGACATCACCAGGATGGCAACATAGGTCATTTTTAACTTCATTGTCTATTACAAGAACAACTAACAACTATTCAAAAGCAAGACAGCACTGATAGACTCCTAGAACATAGGGATGAGGCTGAAGCATCCCCTGGACAAGAAAGACCAAAACAGAGGGCAGTACAGCACCATACAAAAAGGTCTCCCCTGAAACTCTGGTTCTTCCAGTGGAGAAAGACAGCCCAGTGGAGGCAACAAGCCCTAGCCACCATTGTGGGTCACTTTGCAGAAACCCCTACTCTGATCTTATGCCACAAGATTTCAGGGGAATCTGTGGGGTTCAGCCACTAGGTATGTGACCATGATGGAGAAGCAGAGAGGCTTGCAATAAGCAGCACACAGGTCTTGGCCAACAGGGTTCACATCTGCAGTGCCAAGTTGTAATCTGAACCAGTGTCTTTTCTCATCTCTAGAACCAAGGCAGAGGCATATTCGAATCAGGAAACTCTGTTGGGTAGAGATTTGTCTAGATTCCAGTGCTCAAAGGAGGAGTTATTCCCATGTCTAGGTGAGGAGCTGACCATAGTCCTATCACTGTGGAGAATGTCTTCTGGTCCCATCTGTGCAGAAGGCTGGTGAAAACTCTTCGAAGCTGTGTGACCCAGCAGTGCTTGAACCAGGAAGCAGGCAAGCAGAGGAGAGGGTCACCAGAGCAAAGCTTGTACCAGCGCAGAGGCTTCCTGTGCTATGCACAGGCAGGGGATTAATTTCTAGTGAAAACTGAGGGTAAGTCCTTGTTGGGCAATTGAGAGAGGCCTGGAGCAACCCTCCCTGTCCTTCCCTTGCAAGAGAGCTGCTACTGTCTCAATCACTGTAGAGAATGTATTTAGTCCCATGGGACGCGAAGGGCTGGTGACAACTGGAGGCTCTGCAGCTCAGCTGCGCACAAGCCAAGAGGCAGGCAAGGAGAACTGATCATTTACAGAGCTAAGCCGGTGACCTTGTTCCATCAAGAAACTTGGAGTATGCATTGGCTTGAGTTAAGCTAACAAAGAGCCTTACCAGTTTTAGAGGTAAACGCATCAAACAGGAATTTTTCTTTTCTTTTTTTTTTCTTTTGTTTCAGGTTTTTATTTAAATTCTAGTAAGGTAACATACAGTGTAACATTAGTTTCAGGAGTAGAATTTAGTGATTCATCACTTACATATTACACCTAGTGCTCATGACAAGTGTCCTCCTTAATCCCCATTACCTATTTAGCCCATCCCTACCCCCACCTTCCCTCCAGCAACCCTCATTTTGTTCCCTATAGTTAAGAATCTCTTTTATGGTTTTCCTCCTTCTCTTTTTTTTTCTTTCCCTTATGTTTACCAAATAGGGAGTTTAATATGCAGCCCTACTCACTGCTCAATATGGCCTTCAGCCTGTCTGACTTCAAACCTGCTCTTACTGATTCAGTGACAGTGAGCCATATATGCGCTGGGTCCTGTCCAAACTAAAAGTTGATTCTCTGAAAGGATCTACAAAATTGACAAACTCTTAGATAGATTAATCAAGGGAAAAAAATAAATGACCCAAATCAACAAAATTATAAATAAAGAAGGAGACATTATAATGGAAACCACAGAAATTCAAAGGATGGTAAGAAGCTACTGTGAACAACATATGCTAAAAAATAGGACAACATGGAAGAAATGGAGAAATACTTAGAATACAATGTACCATGACTAGATCAGGAAGAACTAGAAAATCTAAACAAATTAAAAATCTGAACAAGGAATAAAGTTCCATAGTAATGATTTTTTTTTTTTTGATATTACACCTAAAGCATAAGCAACAAAACTAAAAGTAAACAGGTAGGACTACATAAAACTAAAAAACTTTTTCACAGCAAAGAAAATTATCAACAAAGTAAAAGAAAACCTATGAAATAGGACTTAATATTTGCAAACCATATATCTGATAAGGGTGTTAATATCCAAAATATATTTTAAAAATCCATGCAACTCAACAGCATTAAATAAATGAATGAATGAATGAATGAATGAATGAATAGTCCAATTTAAACACCAGTCAAGGGCCTGAATAGACCTTTCTCCAAAGAAGATATGCAAAAGGTCAATAGGTACATGAAAAGATGCACAATATCACTTGCCATTAGGGAAATTCAAATCAAAACCACAATGAGATATCACCTCCCCATTGTTAGGATGGCCATCATCAAAGAGACAAGAGATAACAAATGCTGGAGGGAATATGAAGAAAAGATAACCTAGGAATACTGTTGGTAGGATTGCAAATTATTACAGCTACTATGGAAAACAGTATGGGAGCTTCTCAAAAAATTAAAAATATAACTCCCATGTGAGTCAGGAATTCCACTTCTGGATACTTACCCAAAGGAAATGAAAACACTAACTCAAAATGATATCTGCACCCTCATAGTCACAAATGATTATTACCATAGCCAAGACATGGAAACCACCTATGTGTCAATCAATGGATAAATGGATAAAGAAGTTCTGAGGTATCTGTCTATCTATCTATCTATCTATCTATCTATCTATCTATCTATCTATCATCTCTCTACCTATCATCTATCAATCTATCTATTATTTATCATGAAATATTATTCAGTCATTAAAGACAAGGAAAGCTTACCATTTGCAACATGAATGGAACTCAAAGGCACTATCCTATAACTAAGTCAGGGAAAAAATACTATATAATATCATATGTGGAATTAAAGAAAAAAAAAGCTCATAGAAAAAGATATCAGACTTGTATTTACCAGCAGCAGAGGATAAGGAAAAAGGGAATTGAGGAAGGTGGTCAAAAGGTACAAACTTCCAACTGTAAGATAAATATTAGAGCTCTAATGTACAACATGATGACAATAGCTAAAACTGCTATATGATACATAGGAAAGTTGTTAAAAGTAAATCCTAAAAGTACTCATCACAGGAAAAAATTTTCTTTTTTTCTTTCTTCTTTTTTTATTGTCTCTATATGAGAAGACAGATGTTAATTAAAGCTACTGTGGTAATCATTTCACAATATATATAAATCAAACTATCATGCTATATGACTTAGACTTATACAGTGATGTATGTCATTTATGTCTCAATAAAACTTGAGAAGATCCTGTCTAGTCCTGCAGAAGAATGTTCTCTTTACCATGCTTTCATACCTCAAAGAAATGATTTCAGTTTCACAGAGCTATACAAACAATGAAAATAATGAAAATCAACTATCTGAGTGACCAACAATATAATGAACTGATTAGCACACATAGGGCATCACCTATAACTCCAGGCATGATAACTCTTGTGACATTAAAGTATCTTCAACATGATTATTTTGTTAATTGGACATTTGATATTATGTATGACTGATAATTAAAAGCATACTCTAGTTAACTTCTTCCATAAATTATTTTTTCTTCTTGTAGCAGCTATGGTTCTAAGACATGTTGACTGGATTCATCTTCTTTTGCTGAATATAACTGCCAAAACTTTATTAGATGCTTAAGCAAAAAGAAAATAGGGTACTTTAGAAGAACTGGAAACAATCAAGTATTTACTTTGGCACACAAAAAAAAGTACATTTCACCCAAATATTCTTTCAGTCCTAAATCCAAAGTCAGCTATATGTCTTTGGTGCCTTGGATCCCTTTTCCTCCTCCACCACACCCCCACAGCCCCTCACACAGATTTTTAATGGCTTGGCAATAAAAGGAGAAGGTAAATTAAAATGAAGGGTTGAAATATGTCATCCCAACACTAAGAGTATGTGTTGTTCCAGAGAAAGCCAGGTGGTGGACACAGACACAGAGTTGCTACCTTTCAAACCTGAGACTTCGTCATTATAGGGGAATCTGAGAAAAGACGCTTCCCACGGCCAAACAGAACACCAGGAAACAATCAGAGTCTTGGTAAGCATGGTGAGTTTCTTGCTGCATTAATCTGCCTCAGAGCCCTTTATTCCCTGCGCACAGAAACATTTAGTAAAGAACAAGAATGAAAGGAAATTACACCGGGGTTTGATGGTCCATTCTGTCATTTGGCTCTTCTTTTTGCAATCAGCTCAAAATGAGATGGGAAACTCTACTTGCTTCTTTTGCAAAATATCATTATGAAAAAGCAGAGAAAAAGACAGTCTTCTCTCCAGGCTCTCAGGAGGGCTGGCAATGACTGTTGTGGTAAATTTACTCTACAGGAAAGGTACGTTTTGTGTCTCAGCATTTTCAAGAACAAAGTCATAGAAAGTTTTTCTCAAGGGAAATCACACGGAGGTGCATGAGTAGATTATAGAGTACAAAAGACATCAGAGTCTCAAAAATGTTTTTCAGCAACAAAACAAGTGACACAATAGAGTTGTTGAAAGCTTCAGAGTCTAGTCCTGATTCTAAGAGATGTAATATATATAAGCTGTCTTGTGAGATTGATATGCTTCTATCAATGGTTAAATTAACTACTCCCTAGTGGAGCACAGCATTCTAAGAATTAAATTGCAAAAATCTCTTCTAATAGCAAGTGGTCATATAATAGCATATTCAATACAACACTGTCTTCACCTCTGAGAAATGGCTATTTGACAAACTCCCATAATAGAAATTTCTAAGGCCACATGCTCAAATAGGCACTGACATAGCTGATATCAACTCATATCATTTCGGTAAGAAGGTTCTAGCCGAAGTGAAACTGGATAAACTGAATGGACTGGTAATTAAAAAAAAAAAAAATTCTCTTTTCAGACACTTGGACCAAGAAAAAATTCTCTCTATTGAGTAAAGACAATGAGATAATGGAAAGACCAAAAAGATACTCTGGCTCCCAATGTTTAACGTTAGCTGCTAGATAGCCAGCTCCTATGGGCAAATTGTGCTCTCAAAGAAATTACAGTGCACTAGCATTTCATCCATAAATGAAGAAAGAGATTGTACAACACAAGACAACGATATTGATTATGGCTCCAGCAGAAATTCTTCATCAAAAATGTTCATAAAGGGGTGCCTGGGTGGCTCAGTTGGTTGGGCGACTACCTTCAGCTCAGGTCATGATCCTGGAGACCCGGGATCGAGCCCCACATCGGGCTTTCTGCTCGGCAGGAAGCCTGCTTCTCCCTCTCTCAGTCCCTCTGCTTGTGTTCCCTCTCTAGCTGTGTTTCTCTCTGTCAAATAAATAAATAAAAATCTTTAAAAAAACAAAACAAAAAAAATGTTCATAAATAAAAATACAAAAAGAAAAAAAAATATGGGCTCAAGAGAAAAGGCTTGAGGATCAATTTTAGCCAGAATCTCCTATCAAGTAGGTCTATGAATATAAACATAAAGAAAAAAAGAACAGAATAAAAAAGGTGGAAAAAATATCTTAAGTAATATGGAGAAAATTTAAAAAAATAGCCAAGGGAGAGATCAAAGAGGGAAATAAGGCAAATAACAAAGCACTGTGGAAATAATAAGGGGTTGTGAAGGCTGTCCAAATACAGTGAATACTAATAAAGATGGGAACCTTATAGAATTGAGCACAAGGAGACAATTTAGAAGACTCCTTCCCCTTTGAATCCATAGTTCTGATGGTTGCTATAAAAATTCTACTAAAGTACCCAAAAAACCCTGCAGCTGCTCATTGTAAATTCTACTTTTATGAGAAAAAGGTAAATGAAATTAATCCAGAAATTATTTAGGAGAACACATTATAGCAGGCACAGCCATAAATCAACATCTAAATTTACAGGAGAATAAATGATAATGGTAGATCTGAAACAAGAAAATTTTGGATCACCCTCTGTTCACTAAGGTAGAAAAGTATGTAATAGTTTTTAAATGTCAATCAGAAATCATTTTTAAAAAGCATGAGTTACTAAAAAAATCATTTTAAAAAGCATGTGTACTTAAGATATAATCAGGAAAATAGGTCAGCCACATATGTTATATGCATCTAAACTATAACTGAGCAACTTCTATATCCTAGTAAAGTGCTCATTTATAGAAGTCAAGGTGATTTTCATTTACTATTACATAAGTGTCTATATATGTGAGCATAATTATTTCACATACATCATACTTTATGTTATATTCCTATATAATAAGAGAAAGGCATAAATACACCTTAAAAGACTTAACCAAAGGCTTCCCACTGGTAATAGATGAGGGGCTGAGAAGAATGAATACGTGGATATTAGGAAGGGAAGTGACATGTATTCTGACTCAAAAGATTAAAAATTGTAGGTAGAATAAAGAAAAAGTCACTGAGAAGCTATATTTATTATCTTAATTGGAAAAAGAAACAAAATATCCATTAATGAGGACCCATTCCCATAATGAAGCGTTATTTACCATGAAGGACTGGTGATGCCTTTAAACCCCTATCTCCAGGGGTTATGGTTTTTCATTCTTTACCGTGTTCTTTTGAGGATATTCCCACTTCCCTATTTCGCCTGGCCTCCAGAGCACCAGCAGGGGCAGGAGGGCAAAGCAAGCAGCCACTTCTCTCTTCTCCTTTCTTTCTTTCTCCATCTCCTTCCCACCGTCAGTTCCTCTCCCTCCCTCTATTTCCCCCTTCCTCTCCTGCCTCCTTTCCTCTTTTTAGCACAGTTTTTAGACTCTGATCACCCACCACCAAATACAGGTTTGGCACAACCTAAAAGATTGGTTAGAGTCAAGCCTATTGTATTATGCATTACTCTCTGTATAATAATAAAAAATTATATACTCATATTCATACAGATCTTATGCTCAAAGTAAATATTAGCAGGAATAGCTTCCCCAAATCTGCAATGTCCCATCACAAGTTATATTTGAATTTTCTGTGTTGTAGGTAGTTTACAAAGTTCTTTCCATCATTTCAATGAGTATTTGTGTATCAGAATTTGTATTAGAATTTGTGTTAGCATTCCCTTTAGAATTACTTTTTTATAAAGATTGTATTTATTTGACATAGAGAGAGAGAGACAGCAAGAAATAGAACACAAGCAGGGGGAGTGGGAGAGGGAGAGATGGCTTCCTGCTGAGCAGGGAGCCTCATGCAGGGGCTCAATCCCAGGACCCAGATGTGGGGCTCAATCCCAGGACCCCGGTGCAGCTTGATCCCAGGACGCTGGGATCATGACCTGAGCCAAAGGCAGATGCTCAATGACTGAACCATCCAGGCGCCCCTAGAATTCTTTAATAGTGACCAAAACCGTGGTTTCAACATCAGACATACCCATGCCTAATTCCAGAGCTGCTGTCTTTTAGCTGTGTGGATGTGAGCAAATTATTTAGTATTTTACTTCTTAACCAGTTTTTCTCATCTGATTTTAGCTCACCCAGTTGTAATAAGAATTAAATAAGATAATCAAAGGACATCATGCCTATCACCTAATATAGTGGTGATATATAAGTCTCATGATAGTTAGTTTTTTTCCAGATAGATTCTCCTAAATTGATATTCATTCTGATATTCTGTGGGATTTTCAACAGTGTCTCCTCAGTGAAAGACATATTGTTTTCTGAAGTTAGGATGCTTGGTGGAGAAGATCGACAGTTGACTTCAAAGAAAGTTGTGCAAAAATCCCCATAGTGGAAAAACAAGACCATGGAAGGAGCTGCTAATTAGCAAGCTAGCAGTACAGTGATGTATTACGAGTGTCAAAAACAAAGTAGCAAAGTCAGGACTATTTTTGCTGTGAAGATAGCCAGCCTTCAGCAAGGCCATGTTTCCCAGTAATTTAATCTGAAAGATATAAATCATGACTGAGAAGCTCCCTGCATCAGTAATGGAGAGAAATGCCAACATTTCGAGCAAGTTTTCCATGATAAAAGACAGGTTTCCATACATATGAGATCGGGAAAAACAATTATCAATCAAAGATAACCCCCTTGATACCTGTTTGAAGTGAAACTGGAGGTCAACAAAGGTCAAAAAAGAGAGAGAACTGAATTGTCTCTGCAATTTTAAGGAGCTCTTCACTAGATACTCTGTTTTACAAAGTTTCAGCTGTATGTAATTTTGAAACATTAATGATTTAATGCCTGCCAGACAAAGAAAGAGAAAAAAATGTCAAAAATCAAAGACAGATATAACTGTATCGTGAGCATAAAAATGGAGACTGACATCATAATGATGAAAAATCATTCCAGGACAAAAGTATGCAAACTAAAATAATGGCCAGAATCACAGGGTGCCTTAAAAGAATACAACTGGCAATTGATGAAAACAGGAGTACCATCTGATAGCCAGAAAAGGAGGAGTTCACAGAGCACAGAGTCAGAAGCCCAGAATGGTCCTTTGCTGTGCAAATAATATGCAATACAGTTCCAGGTTCACTTTCTACATCAGGATGACTTTTCATTTCTATGTTGCAGACAGTAGGGATGTAGAAGCTTAACCACATTACCCAACCAATGACCATCAGGGTCTATTGGAGCATAAAGTAAATTTTGACCCCAACTTGCCTTTCTTACAATATCATTCAAGACCAGAGAATCCTGAGAACCTATGAGGTCTCAAAGTGCAGTCAATGACGAGTCACTGAGCATCTGTTATTATTCCTAGACAAGTGAGTTAAGTTTTATGGTGAAACGAAAGGCAAAAATATAAGCAACTACTAGACTCTAAGAGTCTTACTGAACAGTTACTTTCTTGAGAGCCCAGATCAGATTTTATTAAATCTCTTTAATCACCAGGTTCTACCTCCTGTTAGAATCTCAAAAACCATTACGTGGGAAATGAAGAAAAGTTGGGAAGGAAGGAAAGGTAAAGAAAAAAGGAATAACAAATGGAAAAGAGGGGAAAGAATCTGTGGTATCCCTACCCTCAATTCTAAAAACTAGATGGGGATTCCAAAATATACATGTCAGTCAAAGGAGACATGTTATATTAGATAAATTAGATAGCACAATGCTCATTGGCTGCCATAACAAACAACCCCCAAATCTCAGTGACTTCATGTCTTTTTCATGCAAGTTATAGTCTCCTCAGTGGCTCTCCTCCAAGTGGTGACTCAGAGATCTGAGTTGCTTCCCTGTGTTAACTATGCCATGTAGAACCACTATTATAACTCTTAAAAGTTAAAACTTCCATGTTTTATCTATGCCATCTGGAATACATGATATTCTAGGTCACCAAAGAAGAGTGGTATTTTATGGTCAACCCTAGAGATGGCATGCATCAATTCCACCTACATATCATTGGCCAGAACACAGTCATAAACTCCCAACAAAGCCATTAGGGAAGCTAAAAAAAAAAAAAAAAAAAAAAAAAAAAAAAAAAAAAAAAAAAAAAAAAAAAAAAAAAAAAAAAAAAAAAAAAAAAAAAAAAAAAAAAAAAGAAAAAAAAAGTCTCTGTGCGACTTCCAAGAAGAAGAAAAAGAAGAAACAGAGAGCAGAGAGTATCTAGTAGCCTCTGCCATAGGCATTACAAATCAGCAGATGATCCAAATGAGCAAACAGAAAAAGCTGCATGAAAAATATAAAATGAAGTAGGAGGAACAAAGTCACTTCAGGCAGAGGGGAACCATATGATCAAACGCCTACAAAAGGTTTGTGCAGAGGGCACAGGATTAAGGACAAAAGATTAACCTGGTCTAGCTGAAGCAGAATTTTCTGGTAACTAAAAAGAGTGAGACATACTCAGATAAGTAAATTAGAGCGATTGGAGAGGATATTTAATGCCAAGAAGCTTTGACTTTTCCCTTTAGGTTATGAATGTTCAGAGCTTCTACCTATAAGCAGTGAAGACTATAAAGGGTAGGCACAGTCAATCTTCAAGAAGGAACCACTGGCCACAAGACAACCAAAAGGTCACATTCATAAGAATGAGTATTAAAAACAAGACAACAAAGTTTAAAATGGAGTCATTAATGGCAAATCCTGTATCACCAAATCAAGACTGAACTTAGAGTTTGGATCTCCCAGAAAAATGATTCTTAAACCAGGCAATCAGAATCACCTGACCTGTGCAAGCTGGGTCATCTGGCTGACCGACCCTTGCAATCCCCTAATGGAAATTAACTTTAAAATAACCAACCCACTTTTTTGCCTAGTATAACTTCCTTGTTCCTGCTCCCTGTGGCCTATAAATTCTTTCATCTCAAAACTCCTATTTACTCTACTATATTGGATATTGCTTGATTTGAATTAATTTCTGTTCAAATAAACTCAATATTTTTAATATGTCTCAACTCAACCTTGGGTACTAGTCCTGGTTCCAATACTTAACTGTCTGTGTAAATTTGGACAAGTCCATTAAATCTTCTGTCTTGGTTTATTCACCTGTAAAATGAGGAAAATATTGCTTATTGTGTAGGAAAGTTCTGTGGATCATTTTTTAAAACACCAACACATGTGCAGTTATGGTGGGCAGCAATCAATCAAAAACAGAGTATCGAGAGCGGTACCATAGAAATGGACATTAACAAGATTTGGAAACACAAAGACATGGTAGATTATAGAGTAGAATGGAATCAAAAATAGTTTAAATTTTGAATCTTGGTAACTAAGAGAATAATGTCATCAATTTAAAAAAAGGTGGTTGGGTGGGGGCCTATTTAACAGGGAGGACAAAAAAGTTAAGTTTTGGGCAAATCAATCTGAACTGAAGACAAGAAACTAGGCGTTTTTCAGGGACCAAGATAATGTTCAGGAAGTGACTGTCACTTAAAATCAATTTAGGATCAACTCACAGAGAAAGAGTTAAAACATAAGTGAAGTAAACACTACAATCCCTTTCAGAATTCTGGATTCCTCTAATCTAGATTTAAGTCAATCACAGATAATATTTTTAGTATGTGGATGTACTGACCCACTTCTTTACTAAATACACACAAGAATTAAAAATCTAAGTGAATATCAGAATTCAAAAAAGAAAACTGTTTACAATTGAAAGAAACAGCAATGGTCCAAATCTACTTTAGAAGCAGAAAACCAAACTAGTCCTCAGGCCTTTCCTCTAGCAAAACTTTTTTGTTTGCATAATGAGCTCAAATGTGCACGCTCAGACTGAGTTCCAATCCTTGGAGATTTGTAGAACCCCAGGAGACTCTTTCAGATTCCTCCTTTTCCTGCACCTCCAAATGCTTCCCACCTTCTTTGGATATTTTCTAGTTTGAGTGGGTGCAGGCCTGCAGTTTCACCACTTTCTCTGACTGCCTGCTTTATTCCTTTATTCCTAACATGCCCCAGGGCTGGGAGAGGCTGAAGGGGGTTGTGGGCATTGAGTGAGCTTCATTGTGCATGGTTGATCTCCAGAACAAGAGCAGCAAGCCCCCCAGGGTAGGAGACAAATATCTATTACAGAGTCATGGAGATAGAGCTGGGTGGTCTGAAGTGCAGGGTGGAAAATAAAACCAATGAAACAGGAAAAACAAGACAAGGCAAATGAAATGTAAAAAAAGGAAATTTCACACAATTTTGTAAATTCTTGTTAAGCATCCGAATCCCCAAACACTCAACAAAACTTTTTCACAGCTCTTTGTGCCTCAGGCTTATTTCCTAATTCAGCACTATAATGGAATCAAGTTGGTGAAAGCCTACAATAGAAAGTGAAATACAGAGCAAACTGATCTCTCCCACTGTAGCTAATTTATCTCCTAAGATATTTGCAAAAATTCTTTCACTGACTCCAAATATTGCCTTTATGAGTGTTTAGTATCAAAATGTGAAACAATTTTGCAGGTATGAATATGAACTATTAATCTCAGAAGAGTGAAAGCAACTCAGCTGATCTGTATAAAAAGTAGCATATAACAGAGCATGTGTATAACACAGCACCTGAGACAAACATAGGTACTTCTTTATCTTGTAAGCATGATATGGAAAAAAAGACAGCTTGCCCCAAGAAAAGTACATATTCAAATGAGAGATTGACTCAGCCTTCCTTTCAGCTTCCTCTCTGTGAATTATTTGGTAGACATATATGCCCTGGCATATATCCCAGAAGGAACCGTCCCAGTCTACAGTGTAGAGTATGCTAAGCTGGTCCATCCAAGAGCTAGAACTAAGGTGGGGAATACTAGGGCGGTGGTGGTCTAGAGCAGACAAGAACAAAGTGGCTGCATCCAAGTCATGTCAGGTTAGGTAAGGCTGCATTAAAGCCAAAGAACTCAATCAGAGACCAGTATGAAGCCCAAAGGAAGGGACACTGCTGCAAATGGCAGTTGAATCCAAAGCTATTTCCACCACAGTCCTTCATTTTTCAGAGGCACAAAGGTGTATGATTCATGCACACCAAGTGGGAACATTTGTCTGCCACTGCAAGGCCAACGTGTCCTAATTCCCCTGTTCTTTACCTACTAGAATCCCTCAAGACTCATAATCGAAGATACTATTTCTTTCAGTAAAATGTCTACAGGCTGTGGCTTTGGGGCCAAGGCTCTGTGGCACCAAGAGGAAAATTCAAAGATATTATATAAATACTAATATTAGAAGAGAAAATGAATCTCCATTAAACTTGTATTGACAGCATAACCATTTAGCATGTATGCTTTTTGTAATAGAAGTCTTCAAATGAGGGAAATGGAATTCTTTGGGAGGGAGATGACATTTTCCTTAATTTGAGGTTAAAGTTCCCTGTGTTCATCATTTTAACAAGACAGTTTAGGTGATACTAATAAACTTTATTTCACAACTCACAAAGTGAATAGTCTCCATTCAGAGAACTGCAAAATGGGGTGGAAGGCCCAAAGTTTTGACAGGATAAAGAATAAAGAACAAGAAAGAAAAATAGAAGATATCTGATTGACTGCGGCAGAAAATCAATCTTGTTTGGGATGAAAAGTAACAAGGAAATCAAGGCAGAGCCTAAATTGGCTTGACGTTTGGGGATTGGTTGACTAGATGTGCTGTATTTTGGTCAACTATTTACAGAGAGGTGAAAGCTATTTAAGTTTCTGTTTGTTGACTTGGCGTTCTGGGCAAAAGAAGCTCTATCTTGGGCCTAGAAGATTATTTTAACACCTATAAGCAAATCAATTGTTCATTTATAAAAGCCATTCTTAGGTGGTGCCTGGATTTCACTCATGGGCTATATTTTGTCAACTCCTGACTTAAACTAATCTGTTTATTTTGTAAGTAAGGGATCTAAATCCCAGAGATTCAGGCACAGGACAAAGTCACGGAACCTGCAGAAAGAGGACAAATCCTCCCTCATTAATTATGTGCCCTGTGTCTAAGACCATTCTGTGAATATTAAAGTTTCAGATCTACTGTGATGGTGAATTTTGTGTGTCAGCTTGGCTGAGTCATAGTGATCAGATTATGTGGTCAAACATTATTCTAGATATTTCTTTGAGGGTGTTTTAATATCTGAAATCAGCAGGCTTCAAGTAAAGCAGATAACCCTCCTTAATGTTGGTGGGCCTCATCCAATCCACAAAAGGTATGAATAGAGTAAAGCCTGATGACCTCCTCCAACCAAGAAGGAATTTTGCCAGCAGATGGCCTTCAGACTGGAAGTGCAACTTCAGCTCTTTCCTGGCCTACCTCCAGCCTGCTGGCCTATCCAAGATTTTCAACTTTGCCAGCCTGTGTGTGTGTGTGTGTGTGTGTGTGTGCGCGCGTGTGCGTGTGTGTGTGTCTGTGTGTCTGTGTGTATGTATGTGTGTGTGTGTGTCTGTGTCTGTGTCTGTGTGTGTGTGTTTGTATAGGTTCTCTATCAATGGAGAACCCTAAGCAATATACTGACCAAATCGTTCATTTCACGGATAATGTTATGTAAAGATAGCCCAAACTCCCCTCACCACCACCATCCCCACTCACACACTGATTTTGTGACAAAAACTACATGAAACGAAATATATTTTTATCTATATGTACTATTTTCCTTTCATATTAATTGCCTACCAGATAGGGTGTTAGAGATACAACGGTGTATAAACCAGACCCAGCTCTGTCCTTTCACGGCTTGTTTTCCAATAGAGAAAACGAAGCAAAAAGGAAAATAAGCATCAAATAGACCGATAATAAATAAAAACTGTCCAAAAATAAGCACCGAATAGACCAATCATAAACAAAAATAGGCCAAAAAATGCTAAGTAGAAAACAAAAAGAAGACTGACAAAGAATGATAGAAGGACCAGGAAAAGCCTCGCAAAAGTTCAAGACTAAAGAAATTCCAGACAGGGGTTGCTTCTTGGTGGCTCAGTTGGTAAGTGTCTGCCTTAGGCTCAGGTAGTGATGCTGGGGTGCTCCTGGAATCGAGCCCTGCATCAGGGTCCCCGCTCTGCAGGCAGTCTGCTTTTCCCTTTCCGACTCCCCCTGCTTGTGTTCCCTCTTTTGCTGTCTCTCTCGGAACAAATAAATAAAATCTTAAAAAAAAAAAAAAATTCCAGGAGGAGACAAAGTTGAAGCGTTGAAGCTAAAGAAATAGCATGGACAAAACAAACCAGAAAGAGAAGAAAATTTGAACTCTTCACAGGTCTGTAAAGAATGTTAGAAAACATTGTCATTGAATGTTAGAAAAACAGTACAAAACAAAATTTTAAGTACAGAATCAGAATCTGGCTCCAAAGATGGGGGTGGGGTAGGCAAATACAGTGTTCCATCCCCCAGCACTTGTCTCGTTGTCTCCACTCACCAAAGTCCAAAAAAATGGATTGGAAGAGTAATTTCCCATTCAAATTGACCTGAAGTGGTCAGATTCATGAGGAAAATCAATTCCTCACATTCTATATCAACAGGCACGACCTTCACAATCCATGTGTTCAGGCCTCCCTATATAACTATCTACACAGCAAATCAGTTGAGATGAATACTTAACAAAATATTAGCTAGACTTCAACAGGAGGGATCAAGTTCAAAGTAAATCATAGTAGGTTTTGGGAGAATTGTTTCAAAATCAACTTTTTGTATTCAGCACCTAACTCAGTACCTGGCAAATAGGAAATGATCGACAAATATAATATATTATTAAGTGTTGGGCGTCTGGTTGGCTCAGTGGGTTAAGCCTTTGTCTTCAGCTCAGGTCATGATCTCAGGCTCCTGGGATGGAGTCCCACATTGGGCTCTCTGCTCATCGGGGAGCCTGCTTCCCCCCTCTTTCTCTGCCTGCCTCTCTGCCTATTTGTGATCTCTCTGTCAAATAAATAAATAAAATCTTAAAAAAAAAAAGAAGTATAACTGTTATTAAGGGTATAATACTGTGATTACAGTAAGAAATGCAATTTTGGTGGTCATCCTCTTTGCTGGCTTATAGAACTCTTAAAAGCTTTGGAATTTCTTAAGTGAGAGTAACAAATGCATCTTTTGTTATGTTAATGAGGTGACTTTGGGATCCCACCTAAGGATCAGAACTGTTTGCCAGGAGAGCTAACCATGAGATTAGAAGGTTAAAACTTTCTGTCTCACCCCCAACCTCTAGGAAGCAGTGGGGACTGGAGGTTCAACAATTACCAAAAGTCGATGATTTAATCAACCATGCCCAAACGAGAGGATTCTAAAAGCTTCCAGGATGATAAACCTGGGGAGATTCAGAGAGCATGGAAGCTCCACACCTTTGCCCCATAGATTACCCTATGCATCTTTTCCATTGGGCTGTTACCAAGTTATTATCCTTTGCAGTAAACAGATCATCTAGATGAGTCAAATGGTTTCCTGAATTCTGTGAGCCACTCTAGCAAATTAATTGAACTCAGAGAGGGAGTCATGGCACCCTCTTAATTATAGCCATTCAGTAAGAAACAGGAGACAACCTGAAATTATGGTTTGCATCTGAAGTGGGGGCAGTCTTTTAGAACTGACTCCTTAACCTGTGGGATCTGATGCTATCTCAGGATGCCCAGCTGGTGTCTGAACATTGCTTAGATGTGTAAGGGGAAAAGCCCCACACATCAGAATTGGTGACCAGAATTGTAAAGGGCTTATTAAATAAGCAAACAGGTAAGAAGCCTCAGTTTGGGGCGCCTGAGTGGCTCCATGGGTTAAATAAAGCCTCTGCCTTAGGCTCAGGTCATGCTCTCAGGGTCCTGGGATCGAGGCCCGCGGCTGGGCTCTCTGCTCAGCAGGGAGCCTGCTTCCTCCTCTCTCTCTGCCTGCCTCTCTGCCTACTTGTGATCTCTCACTCTCTATCAAATAAATAAATTAAAAAATCTTTTAAAATAAAAAAGAAACCTTACTTTGTGTGTGTATGTATCCTAGTTTATAACTGGTCTAGGCTGTTCCAAGAATTCCCTAAGCTACACATTTGCAAGCAACATTCCAGGTGTTGAGATCCTACCTCAGACCCTTCTGTTTCACTGGCAGAAAGTAACCTGTTCTCCAGATTTTGAAGGTTCCTGTGCTCCGTACCTCCATTTATAAGTTTCAATAGTATTTATTGGAAAAATCAAAGCCAATTTTGCAGAGCTTGGGAACATTCTTATAGGCTGAAGATATGTTTCATCTTCCTCTTCATGAGACAGCAACTTTCCTGCTCTACAAAGATCATACCAATAGTATTGGTACCTAACATACAAAGACCAGACCTCCAAACGGTCACAGATGGCCAAATCGCTGACTATGAAAATTAGATGATTAGCATGCAAAAAACCTTTGCCTTTGCTTATTTGGGGAATTCCTTTATTTGTGTGTTTGGGGGGTGGGAGAGAAGGTGTCAATACTGAATCATTTTCATAATTCTTTCTGTAGAGACTAAGCCAAAGAAACCTGGAATGAATGAACAAATGAGTTTTCTAAAAATAAACCTTTCTTAGATAATAATTTAAAAGATCACCAAATTCCTTTTTTGTACTCCATTTATGGGGAAAAAAAAAATAGCCCCTTCTATCAAGTTCCATCTCAGGTTTATAGAACATATAGCCTGGGGAGGACAAGGTGGTGGAGGTAGAGGGCACATTTAAGAATAGTAGAATCTGGGGGACCTGGGTGGCTCATTAGTTAAGCGACTACCTTCGGCTCAGGTCATGATCCCGGAGACCCGGGATCGAGCCCCGCATCAGGCTGCTCTCAGCAGGAAGCCTGCTTCTCCCTCTCTCACTCCCCTTGCTTGTGTTCCCTCTCTTGCTGTGTTTCTCTCTGTCAAATAAATAAATCTTAAAAAAAAAAAGAAAGTAGAATCTAATATTCACCTAGAATTTGTTTGCATTTTTATAATATAATCACTCCTTATGTCTCCTTTAAACCTCCATGCATCTTGCCTTGGATAAGTACAGCTTTATGTAGAAGTCAAGAAAGAATCGGAATTTTCTATCTGGGTCAATGCCATGTGGAACAGGATTAGCACACATAAGAAAGTGATACAAACCATAAACTAACCATCTATAGGAAGTGGCAGGCTTGTTAGACCTCCCTTATCTAGATCATAAGAATAGGAAAATCCCAGTGGATATCTGGATTACATATAGTGAATTCATTTGGCAACCACCACCAAAACTACTGCCACCAGCAGCGAGACCATAAAATTTAAGACTATAATACTTCCTTCCTTGGACGGAGGAGGGCATTAAAAGTTCCCTGGAGGAGGTAAACTTTGAGGCACTCTAATGCCAGTTCCTACTTCGTGTTCATAATCAGAACCAAGACCTTTGTTGATTGATTGAAAATCTCTCTATTTTAATTGTTAAAAATCACCCCTAACCCAAAGCACCTACATCATTTTGCAAAGGAATATAGCCTGGCATATTCCAAGCTGAGACTAGAAACCAGTTGTCCTGCATCCCACGCCAATGCATGTTCTACCAGCACATACTCCTGGCTTTAAACAAAGGAACCAAAAGAAGAGGGCATGATTTGAAGAGTAGGGGTATAAGGGAAGCAAGATCACCTGGCAAAGACAAGGGAAAGGCATTACAGTAAACCAGAACTGGGATCTTGATTCAGAAGGCACTGCAAAGCTGCCATAATCCCATGATGAAAAAAGATCTGTCAGCAGCTACCTCTTAAGAACCAACTGAAGGGAAGGCACCCAGGAGGTGACTGGGCTGAGGAGAAGGAAGCTGGAAATGAAGAAATCTGTAAGTGAGGACCAAAGGATGATGGGAGTACCTTGGCTATTCAACGAAAAAAACAAACCACAAGTTTTGTCACATGCTTCCTTGTTTGAACCTAACTCAACAAAGCTATCATTGCTTGTGAAGATGTATAGTACTCATATGAACTCAGAAAAAAAAATGTGGCTAATGGCAAAACTGAATGCTGAGTCCAACATTTGTAATAAAGCAGATCAAGAGATAATCCAATTATCTTGAAATGTTTGAGGCATTAGAGAAATGTTTCCATCTAAAGAAATTTCCCTTTCACTATATTCTTCTGAGTATCATTTTTTTTAAATCAAGAGTGATGCAAAAAAACATTATGAACTCTACATTAGAAAGAACAAAGATCTAATAAGGGCCCAGAGAATAGATGACTACTTCTGGAATGTTTAGTACTTCAAGAAAAAAAAGTCCCAGGTTTTCAGATTCCACTGTATGTTTTCTATGGGAATAAGTCTAAACTCACACTTCATTTACAGAATGGCTGTCATGAAATCAGTGGAAATTATCTCCAGGAGTTGTCTTAACTTGAAGTGCTATGGTAAAATCCCATAGACTATGGAGTGTAAACACTGTTCATTTCTCACAGTTCTGGACTCTGGGAAATCTAAGATCAAGATATGAGCAAATCTGGTTCCTGGTGGAAGGCCTCTTTGTGGTTTAAAGACAGAAGCCAACTCCCTAAGCGCTCAAATGTCTTCTTTTTGTGTGTGCTTGTATGGACGAGAAAGCACTCATGTCTTTTCCTCTTCATATAAGGGCACTAATCCCATCATGAAGGCACCACCCTCATGACCAAATCTAGACCTAATTACCTCCCAAAGTCCACTTCCAAATACCATTACACTGGGGGTTAGAGCTTTTCAACATATAAATTCTGGGGCGGCCCAGACATTCAGTCTATTAAAAGGATCCAATCTCAGGCATTCAACAAATAAATATTAAGTGCTTCTGACACAAAAAAATCCTCATATATTCTTCAACAGCATGCTTTGCCTTCCCCTGGATATTCTAACTTTACCAGATTTAGTAGCCTTATTTTTTGCTTCTTGCATAATTTGGAAACTGTTTTAAACAAAACCAAAAATTTCAAATCAAGTGTTTCTGAGAATATTAATAAACAAAAATTTTTTATTTGTGATCTAATCTAAATTTTGTAAACATAAGACCATATACTTTGGGATGTTATTTAGATATTCATTTAACATGTATGAACTAGAAAAAGCCACCACTAAATTTGGATGGTTTTGACTTTTTTTTTGTCTCTTATCTTTGAAAAGATTAAATCATGGGATTTTATTCTCCTCAATTCCCTTTAGGAAAAACAATCTGCCAATGCTTTTCTGAAAGATGCTAACAATACAAAGAAATACTGAATATAATTAGAGGAAAATGGTACTTTGAACTTAGCAGAAAGTGTACATCATTTTTTGTAGGAAATCTCGGAAATTATATTAAAAATTCCAGCCATTTCATTTTCCCAGAGAGCAGAACAGCATGTAGTTATTTATTGAGAACACTTTGTAGGGGGCATATAAAGCATACAAAAGGCTTCTTTTGTTTACGATCTGGATTTTCACAGTGTTCAGAAGGTTTTCTTCCAATATCATCATCACAGTTTGTCGAAACTTCTTAGACAAAGCAACAGGATCTCTTCTTAAGCCTCTCCTGAACAGAATCATGGGGCCAAGGTCATATTGCTTTTCCCCTAAAAATTAGAGCACTGCAGATCCTCTTCTATCCATTCTTCACCCAGCCTCCTGTTCTTTCAGCAGGGCAGATGCCTCCCTGAAGGAAGCCAGATGCTAGGACTGTGGGGCACTCTCAAGTGGCAGGAGCTAAGCTACAGGACTTAGGAAGAAGTGTTGCATGGTCCACGCCACCCCTAGTGATCTTTAATTTCAAAAAGCATGCTCACTGTGCAACACAGAAAACCATCCAGGCTGAAGGAAGTATTGCTGAATATTTGAGAGCACACTCTTCTGTGGACAGAGAGCTGGTTTGCTCATTGTTCTGCCTTTCCTCTTACTGGCAACATGCTGTTGATGGAATGCTGTGCCTGGAAGGGTTCTAAGGTCTCTGGTGAGATAGGGGTTCTGCAATAAGCCTGTGGAAGTTTTTTAGTTTTGTTTCTGTTTTTCCCCAATTCCCCTCAGACTCAAAATCAAATGTACAGATTTCTCAGTCTGATTAAAAGCTCAGGAAATGTCATACTATTGTATCACAAATTTTTTTTCATGAATTTTTTTCAAAAAAATTCATTACCAGTGTTATCTCACCTGCTTTAGAAAAAAACTTGGATTTCAGCTCATAGCCACTGAATATTTCTTCTATTCAGATTAAAATGAAACATTAACTTCTTGGCACGATAGTTTTATGAAGAGGCCAGTATGGGACCTAGGTTTTCAGACTAGCACTGAATAGCCATGGGATATTAGAACAAGGCCCTCTCTGTGTCTCAGTTTTTCCCTTTTCAAAGGATGAGAAGTAATGGCATCCCTCCTACCTCTTTTCACAGAATGCCCAAAGCTAATAAATATCAAAGCGTTTTCAATTTACAAGAAAAAAAAAGCATGATAGTGGAGTGGGTAAAGGAGCCTCTTCTCCCAACATAATCATCAGCCTGTTTGTGGCAGGTTTGGAAGCTAAGGTGATAGATGGAAGGAGATGCAGAGCAGGATCAGGTAGTGTGCCTGGAATACAGTGCTAGCCACATGTGTCAGCCACTGGGGTGGTCCACAAATACTCAATTTCTCTTTCTAGCCTTAAGATTGTATTCCCCACGTTTCAAGTTTTGTACCTGGGCTTTCTTTTGATCAGGCATGGTAAGGTGAAGACAAGTGCCTTTGAAAGAAGAGTTTATTACTCACAATTTCCAATTAAAGGGGCATGCCACATCATGGAGGGCCACAACATCAGCCAGGAGGCAGGAGTGGGTGGGGTGGTGGTGGTAAACCATTGCTATAGTAATGCAAACTTATTAGGTAGGGATGCCCCCTACTGGGTAAGAAGCAAAACACAGATGTTGGAGTTCATGACTAAATGGTAATTTATTGATTATGCCACCTTGAAAGTCAGACCCCAGGAAATATATACAACTCTGACCATTAATTTGGCCTTGTTATTAATGAATGCCAAATCATCCATTACAAAATCGATAAAAATCGATAAAAGCTTACTAGAACACCACACCCCTGTGAGGACATGCTGTCCATGCATGTTGCATGCTGTCCATGCAACAAATTTGGTATGAATCACGGCTACGTGGCTCCGTAGAAGTGGCGTATGTCCCTTCCAGGCAGAGGGTCATGCAGGAATCAACACATTCATTCCCCTGCCACAAGTCATGAAAGTGGTATGTGTTGAGATGGTGCCCTCATTTCTGAATGATTATGTAGAAAAGAGTCCTCACTGCTATATGCAGACATGCTATATGAATGAGGAATAGCCTACAGCAAAACCTTGCCTATCCTGACTAGTTTGACTTTGACCAGAGGTTGGGTGTTCAAATACTTTGAAATAAAAACTTTAGTCCTTTCTCCATTCTTCACCCCCTGTCCTTCCATGGGACACTTCTCGCTTTGCTGTGTAATACTGCTGAAACACTCAAGATGAGCCCCCTCCACAGACATAAGCAAAGAGATGGATATGAGTTTATCACTCTCCCCTCTATAGTCCTTCCCTGTTGTAACATAAGGCAGGTATATCTAAGTTGATGTAATGGGAAAGATTGACAATGTAGGGCAAGCTACCTATAGCACTCTGATGGTAGAACTAGTCTAGAATTCATGAGGAGAACAATAAAGTTTCTAACCTGGCTCCTCTTGTTCTTAACCTGTTTCTGGATGTACTGTTTCCATGTACTCAAATCTCCATTTATTCTTCTTGAAACTCACTTTATTCCCAAAGCAGGTGATTTCATTTCAGATTTTATCCTCCGTCTTTCGGTGCACATTTCTCCAAACTGAAGAAATTCAGGATAGAGTCATATTGGGCTGAGGGGATTGGTAGGGTTTCAGAGGGCAGTAAGTGATGTCCATAATTACATCAGTGATTTAGGGGAAGGACCTGTGTTGTTCCCAGTCTTACCAGATGGCCCAGGATAAACAGAATCTACAGGTCAGGGCTCCAGTCTTCTTCAGCTATGCACCTACCTATTTATTTACCTGCCTTACTTAGTGAGACATGTCTTCTAAGCATGTCTTCCAAAGAAAACACTCATTCTCAGGGACCATACAAAATAAACCCTTAATAAGGAAGCAAATATTTCTCCTACCTCCTAGCTAATGTGATGGCTTATTTGTCCCTGATTCAAAGAGTTACCTTATTATGTAGAATAGGGTTTTGCTGCCTCCTGATTTCAAGAAATAAAAAAGGAGAAGGACCCTTTCAGGTTGCCATCTAAGAGAAGACTCAGTTTAACCCTTGGCCAAGTGCCCTTTTCTCCTCAATTTGCATCAAGTCCACCTATCTGTGCTTTAGAGGTTCATACAACTAGAACCTTCACACTTACTGCACTCAAACACCCCAAACCACCTTTCGGATATCAGCTTAGGGATCTCAAACATTATCATCACCACTGGTGAAACAACCTACCAACTGCAACCACCAAGATTAAAATCCTGGGGGTGCCTGAATGGCTCAGTCGTTAAGCATCTGCCTTCGGCTCAGGTCATGATCCCAGAGACCTGGGATCGAGCCCCGCATCGGGCTCCCTGCTTGGCGGGAAGCCTGCTTCTCCCTCTCTCACTCCCCTTGCTTGTGTTCCCTCTCTGGCTGTGTTTCTCTCTGTCAAATAAATAAATACAATCTTAAAAAAAAAAGATTAAAATCCTGGCCTCAGCCAGAGCAGCAGGAGGCTCTACTGAACCTACCAAGAGAAGTTTGCTTATATGCTCTTACACTTTAAATCATGTGAGTTAAATAGTTTAATTTTCTCTTCAAAAGATAATATCCTCCCCATCCCCTACTCCTATGGATGTACTCCAAGCTTTCCTTTTCTCCCACCTGTAGAATAGTCAGTGTGGCACTGTGAGCAGGGAGGGGAGTTTTGGAAAAACCATGTGTGCATGTCAGGTTTGCACTCACATAGGCTTTTATTGTGTATCAGTTATTGCTTGCCAAAATAATGCTGTGTAACAAATAACCACAGACCTTCAGTGTCATGTAACAATGAGATTGCCTTTTGGTGTGTCTCGGTGCTTAGCTAAGAGGTTCTACTTGTCGTGGCTGGCCTGGGGGTTGATTGGCTGCCAGGTGATGCAGGATGACCTCAACTGGGACAACTGGAGTGACTGGGCTCTATTCTATGTGTTTCTCCTCAGCCACCAAGCTAGCCTGGAGATGCTCTCATAGTGACGCCAAAGCTCAAAAGGCAAATTCATCTAATAGGCCAAGGGTCTTCCCAGGCTCTATTTGTATCATATTTACTAATATTCTATTAGTCAAAGCAATCGCATGGTATAATGGCTGATTCTGTGAGTTTAACTTGACTGGGCCACAGACTATTAGCCAAAAATTATTCTATGAGGATGATCTGGATGAGATTCACATTACCTAACTGGTAAACTGAATAAAGCAGAGGACGCTCCCTAATACAAATAGACCTCATCCAAATAGCTGAAGGCCTGAACAGAAGAAAAAGGCTGACCTACCCATGAGTAAGGGAAACTTCTTCTGCCTTTGAGCTGGAGTATCAGTTTTTTACTACCTTCCAAACTCAAAATGAAGCACAAACTCTTCCTGAGTCTCAAACTTGCTTGTGTTCAGATTGGAACTACACTATCCGCTCTTCTGGTTCTCAGGTCTTTGGACTTGGACTGAAACTACACACACCATCAGCTCCCCTGGGTCTCTAGCTTGCCAGCTGCAGATCTTGGAACGTGGCAACCTCCATAATCACATAAGCCAATTCCTTAATCTGTTTCTCTGGAGAATCTTAGCTAATACACATGGCTAAGCTGAAGTCAGCCTGGGAGGGCTTTATAAAATTACCTGGCAAAGGCTCTAGATAGATATAAGGAAGACTAAAGAATCAAAGTTATTTCCACAGAGCCATGGTGGCACAGTTAATTAAGCACAGACTCTTGGTTTTGGCTCAGGTTATGAGAACAAGTCCCATGGGCTCCACACTCCACGAGAAGCCTGCTTACGACTTATCTTCTCTCCCACTGCCCTCCTCCTGCTCTCCCTCTCTTAAACAAATAATCTTAAATAATAATAATTAAGTCATTTCTGCAATCTACCACAGGTGGCAAAAAAATAGAATCCTTTTTCTTACATCTTTTTTTAGCTACCCAGAACTTCCTAAAAATTAGTAAATGCCTTGGGTGCTGTGAAGAAAGCCAGGAGGGGCAGCCTGCCAAGGGGAAGGGATACTCTGATCACCTTTCCCATCTCCAGGAATAGCTATGCTGGACACAGGCCAAGTTTTCAGCCACCTCATAGGATATCTGAACCTGAGAGAGGCAGTAATGAACCATTATTAGGAATTTTAAAACATATTTTTAGTTATCTGAAAATGTAACCCTTTGAACTTTCTGCTATTCAACTGTAAACACATTTGTAGGAATCCCTTGTTTACGGGAGTAAGACACTGCCTACAACCAACCCCTTCCCACCTGATAATGTCTGGATCATACTAACATGATCCTGAACTTTAATGTTCTTGGCATAAAAGGATAACTTGGTAGAGTAAATAAAGCAGATACTGGCAATCCCATTTTACATATGGGGAGACAAAAAGGCATTAAATGACTTTCCCAGAGTCTAAAAGTTCATTAACAACAGAACTAAGAAAGAATTGTAGGGTGGTTGGCTCTTTGGTAAGGATGTTTTCCAAAGCATCACCTGGCCCCTCAATGAGTCACTTAGAATTGAATAACTAGAACCCTGGAGAAGAGAGTGCTCTCAAAGTTGGCCTCTAATGCAGTGAGGGGCAGGACAAGCCTTCTGAAACATTAACCCAGGCATCAGGTCAACAAATGTTCATTGAATACCCTCCCCCTTCTCACTGTGCTGTGTTCTGGATATAGCCCAGTAAGCAAGGCACAGACCCACTGCCTGTCTTCAGGAGTGTAACCTATAGTAAAAGGCGGGGTGAGGAGTAAACTTTAATCCTATATTCACAGGAACAGATGGAAACACACCACCTTGATGCGCACAGTGAGGGCGAGTCCCAGGTTGGTAGGAGGCCCTGGGCCAAGCAGAGGGCAGGGAGGACTTACCTGGCGAATAGTACTTCAGACACAATCTGCAGCAGCTGGAGTTATTAAGATAAAGAGAAAAAGAAACAATGTTCCAAGTAGTATCTAGAATGTGCAAAGGTCTTAATAGCAAGAAGAAGCAAAGAGACTACAGAGGATAGAAGGAACACAGTTCTTAGTGGAGCAGAGGAGCTTGTAAAAAAAAAAATAAGACAAATAAAATAGGCAGGTACAGATCACACAGGGGCTAGAGACCATTTTAAGGAATTTGTGCTTCATCTGAAGACACACTGAAGGTTTGCAGGCCAGGAGCCATCCTCCTCTTAAGCCAACTGCCCACTCAGAAAGAAGTTTGCTGCTTCCTAGGCAGCTCATTCAAACCATGGAAAAGAAGATGGGTTTTGTCACTTTGTCCACAAAACTTATACATGTCCCTAAAATGTCCCCACACATGCTTACAAAGCTTACAAACTACAAATCGTTTCCACGATATTCTTATCCTTCTGAAATAGTACAAGACAAGAAACGTCATGCAGTAAAGCAAGGAGGCAGGGCTTCTCAAGTACAGCCTGGGTCTTAGTTGTGCCACAAATTTTGATGATGAGCTAATTGCCAAGCTTCGTATTTTACCTCCGCTTATGTACAATGCAGCTTACCTCTAGAGCCGGAAACGGTTTTCTGTTCAAGGTGGTGGAAAAAGGAGGATTATGGAGCAGATTGAGAACTCAGGCAATCAAAATTTTAATTATTATAGACTTTTCCTAGTAATTGAATCTAGTTTTGCATGTGAGCGCAGTTTCTGTTTAGAATTTTAACTTGTGGAGGTGGGGAGGAGGAAGTCCTTCAAAGTCCTGTGATTCATTGGTGAAATAAGAAAATGCCAGTGAATATGAGAAATACAGAAAGACATTATAATATATTAAAAATCTATTGTCTATCCTGCACTTCAAAGTAATTTTTAAATGGTAATTGCACCCTTGATGACGATCTAATTAGTATGAAAAAGAACTTCAGATGAATGTAGAACTCTTAATCTGGCTTCAATTGATACACAGTGATAATATTCAAGACTAATTTCTGAAGTTTTTACCACTTGATTGAGAATTGCTCTGTTTCTGAAGTTTAAAAGGATTTTCTAAACGTTTGCTTCTCAGAAACTAAGCAGAGGACTTGTCATGGGTTATGGAGGTAAGAATATTTAAGTGCTTTGTGGAAAGTGACATGAGGTCCAGCCTAGGTCAAGATTAAAATCTGTGGTGAAACTGGGATTCAAGCCATAAATCTCCAAGAAATAAAGTTTCTACTCTCTTTCCACCTGGCTCATTCAGTCGTATTTGGTAGGGCCTTTGTGTGGCTGACACCTTGTTAGAACCATCATCATCATCATCCTCATCAAGAACAAAATAAAATGGGTAATTGCTACGTGCTGGATATTAAGTGCTGTTACAGTTAGATGACTAGCACAGTAAAACAGCTTTAAGAAAAGACATTGATGATCACTCTCAAGTAAATGTTCAAATGGTCTAACTAGCTTATTAAGCAGGATCATTTGTTACAAATCTATTAGATTTGCATAAAATATACTCTACTGCTGCCACTCTCACAGATACAATGGCAACACCCTTGAACTAAGGCCCATAAGTGGCGTTAATGGGTTACATCAAAATTTTAATGGCCCAGAACTTGGCCACTTATATTTAGTACCTAGACATATGTTGAGTACTGCTAATGAGGAGATTATCAGATACTGGGTTTCTAATGCCCTTCCTTTAATTTCTGTAACTGACACACAGGATAATTGTTTACTATTTTTTGATCTCTTTGAAAAGGATTTTATATTAACTGAGCCAACGACTTTTCTTATGCTCTGACACATCTCCTACATCACTTTCCCCTCTTCAATTCAGGGAAACCAAAATGACTTCTTCAATGCTCTTGAAATCTGCCAACCTCCTTAGGTCCTAGAACAATGTAAGTCTGGTTCCTCAGAGTAGCAGACAAAAAATAGTATTTAACATACAAGAGATATATTGGGAGGAATGCTTATGAGGAACAATGGGGAAGAGAGCTGGAGAAGGCTGAGAAAGCTGCCAAAGCACAGTGCAGGTCTAATGATGACGATGAGAAGGAAGGAAGGATGAGTAGGCATACTTTTAAAAGGTAATGCAATTCTAAGATACTTGCTACAAGATCTATTAGTGGAATCCTCCAGCCCAGGCTGTCCAACAGAGATGTCCAACTTCATCTCCCCAAAATGTGTCTGCCTTTGCATCCCTGATAAGCTCAGTCACTGACAAATTGTGATGAATTTCAGAGCATTAATGTTTCTTGGTCATTTACACCCCTATAAGGCCATCAGAGATATGAGAAGCACATTCTCAGAGATATGAGAACCACATTTCTCTTTCTCTAGATGTTCTCATGACTGGTCCCTGTATTCCCTTTGTTTGTGCTCAGATATCCTCTTAAGGGGTACTTACTTCCAGGACCATGGCATGTAAATGGCAACCCCCTCACACTCACTATCCTTCCACCACTTCTTACTTACCTTTCTCTCTTCTGTTTATTCTCCATACCGGATAGAACATATATTTATTTGTTGAGGAGGTACACTGTCTCCCTCCATGAGACATTAAGCTTCATGAAAGTGAGGACTTTGTTTTGTTAACGGGTATACCTCCAACACCTAAAGAGGGACCTAACACCTAGTTAGCCCCTGATCAATATTTGTTAGATGAATGGAAAACTGAACAAGCAAGCATATATAACACATCCCTATGTACTAACCACATCCCTATGTACTAAGCACTGATTGTACATAGATATAAGATTCTTGCCTACAATCTTTTATTTCTAAGTAGATATGCTACTCACATATATAGCCTCTGTCCATAACTTTGTAGGACTGTTAGACATCCAGTGTGGTAGACAGACTTTAAGATGCTTTCAGTATTCCTTCCCACATGTTTTCAATATTCCCTATCTACCTCCTTGGGTAAGCCCCCTCCCTCGAGTGTTGCTGGCTTAGTGACTTCTGTCTGTCAGTATAATATGTCAAAGGTGGTTGAGCTATCATTTCAGTGATGAGGCTACATAAGATTGTGGCTTCTATCTTGCCTCTCAACATCTCCTCTCGCTGGCTTTGATGAAGGAGATGCCATACGAGAGGTCCATGTGGCAAGGAACTAAAGCAAACTGCAGCTAATAGGCAGTTTGGAATTGAGGCCCTCAGTCCAACAACCCAGAAGTAACTGAATCCTGCCCCAAAATACTTCAGATTAGAAGCAGATCTTTCTTCAAGCTAGTCTTTTAAATAAGACCCCAGCCCTGGTCAACACCTTTGTGAGAGACTCTGAAAAAGAGGACCCAGGAAGGCTGTGCCCAAATTCCTGACCACAGAGATGATAAATGGGTGCTATTTTAAGCAACTAAGTTGTGATAATTTGTTTCATAATAATTGATAACTCATACAGGCAGCAGAGATGCCTCTCATGAGCTGTCTTTTTTCTGGCCAAGAATGGCAGTCCCTTTGTAGGATATTTTCCTCATCTACAAATGAAGAGGTTGGACCAGAAATTTCTAAGGTTCTCATTCAACTGCAAAAACCCATGATTCTATTAAACATCTCCTACTTTAAGGCAGATCTCATTCATAATCCTATTAAATACACACTATTCTTAAGAGAGATAACTTGCCCATATATAAGTAGTTATAGGTAGCTTTTCCGATTTTCCACCACAGGACAGAAAAGCAAGTAATTGTTTTCAAGAACATCATTTTGTGTGTTACAAAAATAATCTGGAAGACTCATAAAGTAATAAAGAAAATTAAAATCACTTACAATTCTGTCATCTTGAAATTATTGCGGGTAATACCTTGATGGCCTGTTAATAGTCTTTGGATGTGTGTATATTTAAATATATATGAATCTTTACAAAACTAGGATCATATTCATATCCAGTTTGATATTTATATTTCAAATTGACAGTATATAATGAACATTTTTTCATGTCATTAAATATTCCTCCAAAACATGATTTTAATGGTTGCATAATGTGCCCTCCCACTGTTATAATTTTTAGCATAAATAATGTCAATATGCAGTCACTCTTTATCTACGTTATCTTAAATCTTAGAAAGATGGTTACAAGATAAAAAATTGTACACTTAAAATTTTTGTTGCTTTCCACACTGCTTGTTTCAGGTGGAAATCTCACCAAAGGTATTTGAAAATACCTATCACAATGCACCCTCAATAACTTTTTTTTTAATCTCTTATCAACTCAATAAGTAAAACTATTTGTATCTTGTGAATTTATTCACATATCTTCCATTATTCATGCTTTTGAACCTAGTTTTCATTTTTAATTAACTACTTAGTGTTCCCTTTTTAGTGAATTATCTCCTTCCCTATTTGGCTAATTTTTCTATAGAAATGTTAATGTTTTTTATTAATGATTTATCATATCTATGAGATATATAATATGTATATATACATATATATGTACATATGACACTTCTTAATGTTTTATAGATATCTATATATTTTATATACAAAATTTATACATATTTTGTATATATCACATATATATAGTATACACACATGCATGCATGCCTGTATGTATATAGTGAGTTAAATGTTGCCTGCTCCCTTCAAATGATAAGCCTACCCAGATCTTGTGATTGTGACCTTATTTGGGGAAAACAAAAAGGCCTTTTTAGGTATAACTAAGTCAAGGATCTCAAGATAAGATCATCCTAAGTAATCCAGATGGGCTCAAAACCAAATAACAAGTTTCCTTATAGAAAAAGGCAAGAAGAGATTTAAGTCACACAGAGGAGGAGGTCATGTGAAGATGGAGGCGAAGACTGATAGAGACTGAGGGGGAGTCATGCAGCTACAAACCAAGGAATGTCTAGATCCAGAAGCTGGAAGGGATGAGGAAGACACTTCAGACAGTAGCCCCACCCCTGCCAGAGGAAAAAAAAAAGTGCCTGGGTGGCTCAGTCTTTAAGCGACTGCCTTCAGCTAAGGTCATGATCCCGGAGACCCAGGATCGAGTCCCACATCAGGCTCCCTGCTCAGCAGGAAGCCTGCGTCTCCCTCTCTCACTCCCCCTGCTTGTGTTCCCTCTTAGGCTTGTTTCTCTCTATCAAATAAATAAAAATCTTTAAAAAACAAAAAAACAAAAAACAAAAAACATCAACAAAGGAAAAGAGTAGAGCCGCGCACCACAGCTTGATTTCAGACTTCTAGCTTCTGGACCCATGAGAGAATAAACCTCTGTTAAGTAAGCCATCAAGTGTATGGTAATTTGTTACTGCAGCCCTGGGGTGTGTGTACATGTGTGTATGTTCACATGTATACACACTCACATATATGTGTTCATTTATATGTATCCGTGAGACTAGTAACCTTAATATAATTCAGGATAATTCAACCTTCCTGCTTCACATTCTTGCTCTCTGAACTAAAGATAAATAATATTTGCCTAGAGAAGATTCTTCTACCTCGTGGTTTTATATTACTTACTCAATTTATTTTTAAAATATAGCCTGTAAATTAAACTTCATCTTGTATCTTCCCCATGTGTCAGTCATTTTTGGCATAATAAAGCAAGGCCTCACTCCTGTAATTTTTTTCTTATCCAGCTAATAGTCCACAATCATGTTTATAAGCTCAAAGAAAATTGGTGGCCAATTCACTAAAATAAAAATGTCTTTCAATCCTGAAGATTTATTTTCCCATAAAGAATTTTCATATATTAAGACAAGTTGGGACGCCTGGGTGGCTCAGTTGGTTAAGCGACTGCCTTCGGCTCAGGTCATGATCCCGGAGACTCAGGATCGAGTCCCACATCGGGCTCCCTGCTCAGCAGAAGACCTGCTTCTCCCTCTCTCACTCCCCCCTGCTTGTGTTCCCTCTCTGGCTGTGTTTCTCTCTGTAAAAAAAAAAAAAAAAAAAAAAAAAAAAAAAAAAAAAAAAAGACAAGTAACTACACTGTCAGTTATCAATACAATATACCTTAATACAATATACCATCCCTGAAATGTGCGCATCACTGGTTCCTGGATGCTTGGGATTCCATATTTTCATATGTTTCTGCAGCACTGGTCTGTGACAATCCTCGAGAGCAAGTGTTATGCTTCCTTGAGTCCAGGGTGCAACAGTGGTCCTGGGACATAATCGGTGCTCAACAAGTACTTATTAGATCAATCCTGAATACAGGGAAATAAATCAAGTGCTTGTCCATTAAAACCTCCCCTAAGGGCTAGCCCCAGACTGTACTTCTGGTTAAGAAGAGCACAAATGTAAATATATAGGGTTGTACGTAATTTGCAAAAGATGCGCAGGTAAATCAGTCATTCAAAGATCATGCAGACTTCTCTTGGCAACTGTGAGTAAAATTCTACAGTCCACAGCATGGGGAGGGGCCATAAGTAGACAGATGCTTGTTTAACACAGAACCTTACCTACTCCAGACCTTGGTATATGTTTCTTACAGTAAAAATTTAAAGGTGCATCACAAAATTGAGTCCTTCACTCACACGATTTAAATACTGAACACTGAATGCAACCGTGTCAAGAGAACAGTTGTCTTATTATGAGATAAGAAGCAGTGTAAGACAAATAGAAATAAACTCTGCATCTGAGCCTTAGGAGCAAACTGTTACAATCAATTAAAAAACTCTCAGCTAGCAGGTACCATGATCTTTGTAGTGTTGCTGCCTTCTGCTAATCTTCCAGAGAGGTTACTCTGGAATGATATGTTCAAACTAGTTAAAGCCATTCATCTCAAAGAAGTTGTGACAGTTACTTTACTGTTTTCTTCTTACTCCTCAAGGGGAAATTTAATCAAGATTGTCAGAGCTGAAAAGAAAGGGGTGAAAAAACACACATAATCAAGCTACACTTCAATAACCAAATAAAACCACCAAAAATTAATCAAAACTTGACTTGAAACCCTTCCAGGACTGCAAAACTCACAGAGTATCCAAGACGGCTGATACCATGAATTCTGATGTGCACAGCTCACCATTTGACAAAACAGTGATGCTTTCCTGCCATAAGTAGTATAATTACACTATGCATCATATGCATTCATTTCATAGTATCCTTGCTTCACCCTTAGCCAGGCATTTCTCACAAACTGCCATCTTCACAGGCCACTCATTCTGCTGAATCGGCTTTCTCCTACAGTGGGTCAGGTTGCAGCCACTGTTCGTTCACGAGACAAGCTAATGATCTAGTGCTTTCTTGCATGTTGAGGTTAATAGATAACTAATATATTTTAGCACTTTCATTATGGCCAGTTTTCCACTAACAAAAAAAATTGCACATTTGGGTCTTCTGCTTTGACAAATGCAGTGCTTCATCTTGAAAGTTGATTAAAATCAATACCTCTGTGGAAAATTATATATAAAATGTATTAGTATCCAGGATACTCTGATGAGATACTTCTTCCCAACTCCACTCTCACCCCATCCCCCCCAAAATCATGCTGAAACTGAATGTGGATACTCACGAGGAATAATGGGGCTTTTTCAACAAATTGAAAGTACTCATCAGTTAAGCTGTAGCTTATCATTTAAGCAAAGTTCAATTTTAGTTGAGTTTGGAGAGTAAAGTTAACGAAGAACTGCGAGAAATTTAAAATAATCTGAAGTCTTGTCTTATGCCCAATCAAAATTTCAGAAAGCCTCCAGAAATTATATGACATAACCTTCTCAAAAAAAAAAATACATTTTTGAGGGCGCCTGGGTGGCTCAGTGGGTTAAAGCCTCTGCTTTCAGCTCAGGTCATGATCTCAGGGTCCTGGGATCAAGGCCCGCCTTGGGCTCTCTGCTCAGCAGGGAGCCTGTTTCCTCTGCTCTCTTGGCCTGCCTCTCTGCCTATTTGTGATCTCTCTATATATAGCAAATAAATAAATAAATACATACATACATACATACATACATAAATAAATAAATAAATAATGAGACTTGCATTTTTGAAAGCAGTGGTCTGGAATTACCTATATTAATGGACAAGAACATTATGGCTTTCACTATGGCATCCAGCATACTTTCTCACTGTATCATTTCTCATCTCCTTAATCTATCTCACAACCGTATTTTCTTGACCATATTGAACTTCTTAGCCTTCTAAAAAGTCATGCTTTGGGATGCCTGGGTGGCTCAGTAGTTAAGCATCTGTCTTCAGCTAGGGTCATGATCCCAGAGTCCTGGGATCGAGCCCCATATCAGGCTTCCTGCTCCACAGGAAGCCTGCTTCTCCCTCTCTCACTCCCCTGTTTGTGTTCCCTCTCTAGCTGTGTTTCTTTCTGTCAAATAATAAAAGCATAAAAAAAAAAAAAGTCATGCCTTTTCTAGTCTTGCCCAGGAGGAAAAAAATCATCTTTCAAAGTCTAGCTCAAGTGTTACATAACTATTATTCCAGTTACTATGGCTGTGTAACAATTAACCCCAAGCATCCTACTGATATAGTCTCATCTGTGTCTGGAAACTTGGAGGCACTCAATAAAAGCTCACTTGTTCATTCAATCATTTATGCATTGGTATGTACTGAATGCCCATTATGTGTCAGACACCATGGCAGGCCCTGAGGATGGAACAATTGACAAAAAATATAGAGAAAGAGAGAGAGAGAGAGAGAGAGAGAGAGAGAGAGAGAGAGAGAGAGAGAACCTGCTCTACTCTAGTGGGCAGAAAACATTACTAAGTAATCACATCAACTAAAGCACATAAGATAGCATTCTGAGATGTACCCTGTGTCAAAATGGAAGAAAGTACTTCAGGAAAACAGCAAAGTTTAGAGACCAAGAGGAGGATCCTAGAGAAAAAAAAAAAAAAAAAAACATTGTGAGCAAGAGTTCAAGATTAAGAAGATGGGTAGAAATTCCTGGCAGAGGGAACCACGATCAGCATCCCATCAAGTGGGAGGGGATATGGCACAACTAGATCTGCAAGACCAACGTGGCTAGGCAGCAAAGATGAAGATGGCGTATGTGCGCATGAAGAGGCAGGAATTGCACCAGACGAAAAGATACTCTCCCCATTAACAGGGAACAGTCCATAGTGATTTCTGCAAAGAGAAAATCCATGAGTGCTTGTTCCACTCCCAAAATGCTTGGGGACAGCTGTGCATTTTCTTCACAAACTCTCCTTTAGAAAGATTAATTTCTTATATAAAAGAGAAAGTCTCTATTAGTCCTGATATGTTCTAAGCATGAGTTGTCCAAATTGAGACTCTGTCAAAAGTAGCCGCTCTGATCACCAGAGGAGCAGGGGCTCCTGAGAAGAGACACCACCTAAAAGGAGGCAGCTGGTACAGCATAGCAGGGTCTCCTGCAAGTGAGGCTGAGCAGAAATGCTTTGCCTATGCTGCTGGTGAAACTGTTTACACAAGTGATTAATAAATATTAGCAATCATTGGTAGAGTTTTCTTAAAAATGATAGACAAACCACAGTCAAATGATTTCGTGGGTATTATTTTTTCCTGACTGGCCATGTATTCTTGGCTTGTATTCCTTGCAAAGAGGCATTTTTCCAAAATTATTTTGTAAGCAAAATTTTAAAATGATAAATAATCCAGTCGTATTGTTGATGTAACGGTCATCAGCAAATAAACTTCTGTCCGAACACGGTACCATTGAAAGCATTATGCAAGCAGAGTCAGGATACTAAATTCACCATCCACAACCATTGGTTCTCCCAGAGCAGAAAACATTGCCCCATCGATTTGCAAAGCACTGTCCTTCTGTATTCAGGGCCCGGCCCCTCGCCACCACTCACACATCACTCTCACCTTCCCTCACAACCTGCATCATCAGTGATTTTGCCACCAACTTCTCTGCGCCCAATTTCTCAAACAAGCCTTGACCTCTTGCACTACCCCCATCAATGTAAATTACTTCACCCAACGAAACTCACACATTTCACCAAAACCATAATTTCAGCTCACCCACAGAGTGACCCAATCTCAGCAGGTCCCTCACAGTTCAGGGACCCAGTACTAGGTGACCCAGCTAGCAATCCTATCAGACGCACCCTACGCAGAAGTCAGCCTTTTTCTCTGAACATGCTTGCAGCAGGCAGCTTGGGAAGAAATCAACACTTACAAAGTAAAGATGCAAGTATCAGTGGCTGGAGCTGATTGGTTCCCCTGTACCCCAATTAACTACTTTTGTAATTCCATCTGCAGAAACTACCACTATACTGAGTTGTCATCATTATCCAACACTATATTCTAACACTAGAATTTAATTTCCAAGGATGTCTCAGCACAGATGCTCAAATGGAATGGTTACTTTCTTAGAAATGAAGAAATAGCAATGCATGTCCCCAGGGATAAGTAAGTCATAACGAGAGAAAAAAATATTTAAGAAAAAGTACCAGGAGCTAAGGCAGCATAAGGCATTTCTAGGCTTAAAGGAAGCCGAAGGACAAAACAGGATGAAGATACATTATTAAAGAGCTTCCTGAATTGTGATCAATAAAAATACTTTTCATAGAAATTAGTGGGTTTTGTTTTGATTGGCTCTTTATTGGTAATTGTAACTCTTCCCATTTCCTGAATCAGTGAGTCCCAAACTAGATGTGAGCAACCACAGAAGTATGACAACTCAGGTATCTTTAGAAGATAAGCCATTGAAATAGATTGGGGAATGGCTTCTTTTCATAGCTTTGAGCAAAATATGAGCAGAAACCAGTCTGCTTCCAGGCCAGGCCCTCTTGTGAAACAAAAAAAGTTGAGCTTGGGAAAGGGACCTTTCCATACTCCATTTCTGGCCCTTCTCTCTTGTGTTCTCATGTTCCTTTAGGTTGAAATGAATTAAATTTGTTCACACTAAGGAATTGATAGCTGTTAACAGCTTAATGTGTTATCTCGCCCACTGATATTTGCAACAATTCCTTAAATTCAAAAGGATGAATTGTTTGGGGCAGGCTGATGGAAAAGATGAGGGGCTGGGAAGGGGCAGGGGCTCAACCTCACGTTGTTCATTGACTGGTCTAGCTTACAGAATTAGATCAGGAAGGACCTAGACCACTGCTCCATGTGAAGGCAGAGATCCTCAGAGACCCTGAGAGTATGTCAGTGGTGACACAAGGTCAAAACTGCTTTTATAACAATAGTAAGAAATCATTTGACAATTTTACTCTCAATCTCTCACAAACACAGTGGTGTTTCCCAGATATGGATGACGGTGAGTATGACAACAGATCGAATGCCTAAACAGGAGAATCCAGACATCTATTGCTACACATTAAGGAAATATGGAAAAATGTAAATTATTTTTTCAAAAATTTTTATTTTAATATTTTAAAGATGTTTAATAAAATTTTAAAAATAAAAAGTAATAAAATGTCAAAAACAAATTAATTTTGAATAAATTTCAACTTACAATCTTAAATACTTTTTAGTTTAAAACTTAATTTTTAATAAAAATATTTATTTACCTATGCTACCTATTAATGGTTATTAATATTTTCTAAATTCTTCCATTTTAAGTTATAATAGCATAAATATTTACAAGTTTGTAATTTTATGTTTTTATGTCTTTATAAATTTATATCCTATATAAACAAAAGTTCTTAAGGTCCTCAATACTTTTCTTTTAATGACAATAAGCTCCTTCTCACCAATTTGGCTTCCTCTCTTGCTTCCTTCCTCCCTTCATCCCTCCCTCCCTTCTTTCCTCCCTTCCTTCCTTTTTATTTTTAAGTCAGCCCTACCCTCAATGAGAGTCTCTAACTCATGACCCTGAATGCAAGAGTCATATACTCTATCTACTAAGCCTGCCATACACTATAAGTCCTCAATAATTTCTGAACCATGTAAAGAAGTTCTAAGAACAAACAGTTTGAGGACAACTGAATTGGACATCCTTGCTCTGACCCTCACAGTTCCTTGCAGTTTATCTGTTTAATACTTCTGGGCAATCTTTAAGTACCACTACATTCACGGAAGCTGTATCTTTTACTTAATATGGCCAGTAAGGGAGAGAGGGAAGAGAATGGAAGGGAAGGGAAAAAAGAAAGAGGAAGGAAAAGGAGAAAGAGAAGGATAGATAAAGTAGAGGAAATGTACTAAACTATGAATAGGGATGTGCTCTATAAGGACCAGTGAGTTGTTTATTCAATGCCTACCAGTTTCATATCCAATACTGAGCTATACATACCAAATTCAAAGTATTTTAAATACTTCCTGGGATATTTGTCATATAAATGTGACATGTTTGTTTACTTAACCTGTGGTAAATAGATTTGTATTTAAGATAGGTTTGTTTGGCCTACTTGCTGTTTTCAAAAAAAAAAAAGCCAAAAACCAAAGAAACGAACAAACAAAACTGCTAAAAGTTAAATCTAGAAAGGTTTTGTAAAAATCGGGCTTCTATTGCTCTTGAAACTTGAAAACAACTACTAAGATTACAAAAGACCTGTAATACACCAATTAGCTGGGACTAAGGGGACTTTGTCTGTTTCTGCATAGTGTGGACTCAACAGACTTCTTGGTTCCCAAGACTTAGAGCTCACCTGCCCCATTCATCTGTTATCTGCCTCATCTGGAAGGCTCTGAGACACTGACTTCTATCATCGAGATAATCTTTAAACCTCTTTGGATCCATGATAAGAATGTTCTATGTGTCAACAAAAACACAACTTGAAGTGCAAAAATATTTTTTAAAACCCCCATCTCACCACACAGTGGCAGCCCTCAACATTTTAATGTGTTTTTCCTATGCTTAGTGTTACATAGCCGTGATCATATATGAAATACAATCACAATCTCCTGTTATTTCCCCTGGCTATTTTAGAGTAAGTACTTGACGTCATTTAAAACCCATTTAAACATAGTGTCAAACATTATGTAATACTCCATGTGATTCTGCTATATTTCACTATTTATTTTGTTAAATATTTAAGTTTATTGTTTCCTATTATAAATAATGGTGATACACATCTCATATCCCAAGTTAAAAACTAAAAACACTTATTTAGCTGAAACTGGAATCCCCAAAATGTATTTTAAGTGGAACATTTAAAATATATTAGGGTTGCTGATGTTAAACTACACAGAAATATCCAAAATACGGATTAGGTAGCACCTTTCTTTGTGGGGTAGTATTCTAATTTTTAAGTTCCTGTGATATTTTTCAGGGGGTTCTGTATATCCATTAGGGCATTTGGGATTCCTATGTTAGGCAACCTTCCTAACAGGCTACTATTATTTTATTGTAATTAATGTCTACATGAGCAGCTGTGCAGAAGTCCTGAACAAAATTCTGCTTAAACCAAGTGTCAGACACTAAATGGATATTCAAATTGGTTGGAAATAAAATGCGGGTGGGAAAGCTTTCACCAACTGAGCAGGAAGGCAGAAAATTAAAATAAAATCACTGAGTGGGTATGACTCAGCCAGGAGACAAGCACAACCTGACAGAAAAATAAAGTATCAATTAAACAAATCCTATCCCAGGAAAGCAAAGAAAACAACCTATAATATTGTTCAGCAACATGAGTGCATGACAACTGTGATGTGTATGGCAGTATTTGTATTACCTTCTCTCCAGGTTAGACATGGATTAGCCAGGGGAACAAAGATTCTATGAGTCTATGAGGCAGACATGGGAGAAAGCCTCACCACAAGAAAACCCACTTCAAAGTCATCCATACAAACAATAAACCCTCAAGGCAACGCATGCTAAATATAATGCATCAAGGTAAAGTGACCCCCACTTGTGGAGAAGTAGGCAGGAACAGGGAAATAGCACCATTTTGTTATCCTGTCCCTTTAAGAAACAAGAATGCGTGATGTTTTATTAATGGGCATGATCCCTTTATCTAAATAACCTGGTAAAAGGTAATAGGGTTATTTCATGCTCTGCTGAAAGGAAGTGGGATGGCTTTCTACCCTAAAGCCCTTGGTGCTCTTTCAAGCACCACATGACGCATATTTGCTATTTCTTTACCACAAATACCATCACAGTTATATGAAAGAGTTGATCAGGCTTCCCACAGAAGTGCTCACACACCCCAGGGCCTATGGCTCATGTACTCATACCCAATATGGACACTGATTACTGTAGTCACAACAACAGCAGTCTTTTTTCTTTCTTATCATTTGGTTATATCACAATATGCTAATTAGCACAAGATCATAAGGTTAGTATATTGTCATGCTGAAGTGATACCTCTCACAGTGTGAAAATTCCTCAGTAAGATCTCAAAACACATTACCAAGAACCACAAAATTCCATTTTTTGAATAGGACTTTAGATCACAAAATCCCAGAGATTAATATTCCATCCCACTTTGATTTAAAAAATGCTATTTATTTACTCAATTAACAAATCTGTTTTTCAATGCTCATATGTGCAAGCACCTCTAGGCTCTAAGCATAAAGCAGATCAAAAAATGCCTGACCTCATGAGGAAAAATAAAGCCATGCAGAGACAGGGAGTGCCAGCTTGCCATTTTAAACGTGGTCATTAGGGAAGGCCTCAGAAGAAGCCAGTTGAGCAAGACATAAAGAAGTGAGGGAGCAACCCATAAGGGTATCTGGGGAAGTAATATTCCAAGCAGAGCCCCAGAAGAAGGAGCATAACCTCACAAGTTTGAAGAGTAGCAAGGTGTACGTAACAAATGAACAAGAGGAGAATGCAGGAGATTCAGGAAGAAGGGCGAAGAGGCAACCAGGTGGTGTGACTCTTAGGCTGTTGTAGGGTTTTTAGTTTTTACTGAATGGGCCATTGGAAGTTTTGTACAAAGGACTGATATTACCAGACCTACCTTGTAACAGGACCCCTATATAGAAAATAGACTGTGAAAAAGTACAAATAGAAGAGGGAGACGAATTAAGAGACTACTGCAATAAGGCAAGGACAAGATGATAGTGATTTGGACCAAGGTGCAGCAGGGTAATGAGAAGCAGACAGAATATGAAAGTGGTGGCACAGAATTTACTGTTAGATTGAGTGTAATACATGGGACAAAGAGAGGAGTACAAGGATTGTCTCCAACATAGCTGGATATACAAGTTTGGAGCTCAGGGACAAGGTCTGGGCTAAAATTTGAATCTGCAGTCATCAGTGTAGAAATGGTGCTTAAAGCAAGAAGCATGGTGTCATGAAACTAAGTGAGAAAGTATTTTAAATACAAGGAAATGGAGAAGCCTGGCTGGCTCAGTTGGCGCAGCATGACTCTTGATCTCAGGTTTGTGAGTTTGAGTCCCATACTGGGTGAAGAGATTACATAAAAATAAAAGGGAAGAAAAGGGAAGGGGTAGGGGGAAAGGGTAGGGGGAAAGGGTAGGGGGAAAGGGTAGGGAGAAGGGGGGGAGGAGGAAAGGAAGGGGAAAGGTAGGGAAGGGAGAGAAGAGAAGGAAAAGCAGGAAAGAAAGGAGGGAAAGACAGAGGGAAGGGAGGGAGGGGAGGGAGGGAAAAAGAAAAGGAGGGAGAAAACGACCAGTTGTACAAATCCTTTTAGTGGTCAGTTCAAAGGGCTAAGAACTGACCACTGGATTTAAGAACATGGGAGTCATTATTACCCCTGACATTAGAAGTTTCTTTGAAATGATGGAAGCAAACATCTGACCAGGTGAGTCTGTGAAGGAAAGTGAAGTAAGGAGTGGAGACAGTAAACACGGAAACTCTTTCAAAGAACTCCACTCTAAGGAAACCGAAATGGGGCAGTAGCTAGAGGGGAAACAGAAGATCAGGAAAGGTGACTTTTAGATGGGAGAAATTCTACTCTGTGTGTTGGTATGAACACTGTCATACAGAGGTAATAATTAGTGCTGTAGGAGGCAGGGAGAAAACTTCTAGAATTAGAGGAAAATGCTGAGACTTAGTGCTCCTGTAACCCAGGGAATAATGGGAGAGAAGGCAGAGTGTTTGCACACAGAGATAGATCGCTATGTTAATAAGGGAGTAGCAGTCTATAAAAACTGTCATCTCCGTACTTCCATTTTTGTTTTCAGTGAAATATGGCCCAAGGTCATCAACTAAGAGTGAGGCTGGGAGAGGAAATGTTGGAGGCTTTGAAGTAGCCTCGGGCAAGCATGAACGAGCTATGAAAGGAGCAGGACGTTGGTATCCACAAGAGTCCACTGGGGTGACAGCAACATCTTCACTGACATTTGACCTATACAATTACACAGGACCCTATACTAAGAAGGGTCCCATGATTGGTTTAAAGTATTGCTACCTCCATCTTAAAATTCTTAATTTTATCTTTGAAATCATGTCGTGTGAGTTTGGTGGGACAATGGAGCCCATGAATGAGCAGAGATGTGTTTGGATGCCATGCACGCAAATGGTTGTGGTCCAGTGGTAGCCCACATATGCACAGAATCAAGCCAGAGGAGGGCTGCACACTCATACTGTGGGTGGCCTGACAGATGTCTCAGGGCAGTCCTGAGCACCCCAGTCTAGGCAGGACACCCAGAATGGCAGTCACAACTACAGAGGTAAGTGGTAGGGGCCCCAGGAGAAGAAAAGAAGTCTGCATGGGGACAGCTCCTGGAACCTCAAAGGAGCCATTTGCCCCTCTGTTGGAGCTTGCCCCGCATTGTCTAAACAAGTATTAACTCATTGGCCTCAGCAGGAGGACAGGAATTGTTGGCTCTCAGGCAGCGAACTTGTCAGTAAAACTGCTATAAAATAAAAGCATACGTATGAATATTGCAGTAACGCATATAAGGGCGTTATTGGAACTCTTCAAAAAGTTTAGAATCTCTAGTTTCAAAACCTGCTACAACATTACAAAGCAAAGAGCCACAGGCTTATAAATAGGAATTAAATTAAAAATCATCACACTCAGCAGAAAAGAAGATTATTTTCATATGAAGCTTCAGATGAACTGATTACTAATGAAGGAAACAATTTTGTTCTTGCAGTTGAAGATGTTGAAGATACAGCAAGAAAGTGTGTAAACTAGCATCCTGAATTACATATACTTTCAGTTACTGGTACAATCTCCATTACAAGAAATATCAGAATATTAAAATGTTATGGTATAAAATTATATCTAAAATTAAATTCAGATTTACTTGAAAGTGATTTTATGAAGAGTTAAATATTATTAGAAAATTTGCTCAGAAAGAATCATTAGTTCCAGAAGTACCAAAGTTTGTATTTCAAAATAATTTATCAGAAATGTAGGCCAGTCCTGTCAAAGTATTAAAAAAACTCTTGAAAGTTCTAGTAGCAATTGCACTACTAGACAAATCCTTTTCCAAATTAAAATTTATCAAAAAATGTTTAATCTTGCATTTACTTGAAGTTGCTTTTAATTATATTGATTAGAAATGTTTATAAAAGAATGTCTTAATAATCTGTTTTATTATATTATGACACCAAAATATTAATTTTCTTTTTTTTTTAAAGATTTTATTTATTTGACAGAGAGAAACATAGGCAGAGAGGGAACACAAGCAGGGGGAGTGAGAGAGGGAGAAGCAGGCTTCCTGCCGAGCAGGGAGCCCGATGTGGGGCTCGATCCCGAGTCTCCGGGATCATGACCTGAGCCGAAGGCAGTCACTTAACCGACTGAGACACCCAGGCGCCCCCAAAATATTAATTTTCTTAAAATTTGCAAATGTTAATACTACTTATGAACCACTATTACCCTGTGCTATGGTTTATAAGTCATAAAATATTTTTAAAGTGAAAAAGCTTTATGTTTCTTTTCACGTACTTAATGACTTTTTTCCTGCCTTTTTTTTTTTTTTTAAGATTTTATTTATTTATGTGACAGAGAGAAACACAGCTAGAGAGGGAAGACAAGTAGGGGGAGTAAGAGGGAGAAGCAGGCTTCCCGCCAGGCAGGGAGCCCAATATAGGGCTCAAACCCAGGACCCTGGGATCATGACTTGAGCTGAAAGCAGTCGCTTAACCAATTGAGCCACTCAGGCACCCCTTTTTTCCTGCCTTTCGAACAAGAAGCCCTATGGTTTCATCTGACCCTAAACCTGCAAACTATGAAGCCAGCCTGGCTAGTGACCATGAATGTAAAGCAAGACAAATCAGCGTGCCTATGGGTTTTTTCCAGCCCCATTTAGCTCTGCAGAGAGCTCGAATTTCAAAAGCTGAAGTTGTGCCAGGTAGGTATCACAAGGTAGGAGAGGGACAACTTTGTTGAGAATATATGAAATTGCTAAATAAAGATCAATTGGTAGTAAATACACTACTACTTGCCCCAACTGAATACAAAGCTAGGGCATGAGTGTATATATTGAAATATCATGTAATACCACGGAGAATAACCATTCTCCAGGGCTCTTTGCATGGGATCCAGCAGTGTCTGGGCTAGCTCACTAGTTCATTTGATAGACGCACCTGCCATTTTATCAGCTAATGCTGGTTACATGCAGACTCCCTGTCAGTCAGTAGTAGATTGCTCTCAAAGGGTCCAACACCTGAGTAACTGCCAAGGTTTCCTGTGGGAAAGTTGCCTTAGAGGAGCACGTACATTGAAATTCTTCTTCAGCCAACAACATCCTTCAATATGCACATGTTTATCCCCTTTCAAGTTCACATACTCATTCAACATACTGGCTTTCTCTACTACTCTGTTAATGTCACATTATTTCCTAGTTCAGTAATAGCCCACTTTCTGTGATGATTAATTTTATGTGTCAACTTGACTGGACTGTGAGGTACCCAGATGTTCAGGCAAACCTTATTCTAGGTGTGTCTGTAAGGGTGTTTTGGAGGAAATTCACATTTGAATCAGTAACTGAGTAAAACATTCCCTGATGTAGGTGGGCCTCATCCAATTAGCTTAAGGCTGGAATAGACCAAAGGACAAGTGAGACGGAATTCCTCCTGCCTACTTAAGCTAGACCATCAGTCTTTTCCTGACTTTGGACATGAACTGAAACAAGTAGTCTTCTTGGGTCTTGAATCTGCAAGCTTTTGGACTAGATTTTACACATCCACTCTCCTAGTTCTCAGGCCCTCCGACTCAGACCTAGGGCCTTGTCAGCTCGCATAATCACAGGAGCCGATTCCTTATAGTAAATACACATGAACCCATAAACACATGTGTGTGTACATCCTCTCTGGTCTATTTCTCTGGAGAATACCAACACACTGCTATCCCATAGTTTTTAGATATTACTCTCTTTGTTGCAATAACCATAATGTGTTAGCATCCCTCAGCCACGGCACAGCCACAGGCCATACCCTACACTCTAGCCAGCCAGTCAACTGAATATAAATCACAATACAATCCAGGTAAAAGAAATTTGGTGCTTTGCCCAAAACTCCACTGCAGAAACAATTAAACATCTGATATGCTGATGGTTGCTCAGTAGAGTCACTGTCATACTTTCATATTCAACAAATATTTTAAGAAAGTATGACTTTGGAGTGCCTGGGTAGTACAGTCAGTTGAACACTGACTCTTGGTTTCAGCTCAGGTCATAATCTCAGGGTTGTGGACTGAGCCAAACATGGGGCTCCATGGTAACTACAGAGTCTTTTTGGGACTCTCTTTTCTCCTCCTCTGGCCCTCCATTTCCCACTCTAGAATAAATAAACAAATAAATAAATAAATAAATAAATTCTTTAAAAAAAAAGAATGACTTTGTGAAACATCTTCATAACTTTTTAAATTCTTAAAATATTTCTGTGGAGAAATTATTAATATGCCCATTTAAAAAATGAGGCACAGGGAGATTAAATAGCTTGATCAAGTTTGTAAAGGTAAACTGAAGACATAACATGAGTTTTTCTTGAAATCTTGACTTTTACACTAACCTTTTATAAAGTTACCTAAACCCTAATATTGAAATTTGCCATGTATAAAATAGGAATAACACTATCCACCACTGATGGTCATGGTGGGAATTTAGGCAATCACACAAGTTCAAATGTCCACACAATGCCTGATGTTTAGAACACTCAATAAATTTTAGTCCTTTCTCCTACAAGTTCTTATTGTCAAATTGGGAAGACAGTGAACTGCATAGATATCTCTTTAATAAGAATAAAAATAGCTATTTAAACTCTATTCAAACCTAATAAGTATAATCTATAATTTATTGTTTGATGAGCATGGTTTGTTTTTCACATCTAAACTTGAAAACTTTAGGAGAATCATATACTTTTAAGTTTTCCACAGACTCCACCAACCCCTATGGTCCTACAACCTGTCTGATTCACATATTCATATCACCCTTTTAGTTGCTACAAGGTTTTAAATTTCAGTCTCTGCAGTGAATGTATCCTATGATTCTGCCACTTCAGTGACTTCCTGGTTTGGGCGCAATTACCTGATTTTACTTCAAAAATTTGGAGAATAATACAAAGAATAGTTTGGAGAATGACACAAAGAACACAAATTTGGTTCTGATGACCAAATCAAAGTTGCTTTCCTTTCATCACCAGCAAATATTGTGACATTAACTACATCCAAAGATTAGAGCTCAGCAATAACTCATAACTATCAATATACTTAGCAACTCTAAAAAAAAAAAAAAAAAAAAAGGAGGGGTGAGGTGGCGGGAAGGCTTAAATTTATAGATTTATAGCAAAGTAACCTAATTTTCAAAGAATTATTAACTCCATATCTCTAAGTTATATGTGTTCTTTTTTTTTTCTTTCCTCTGGAGTGCCTTCAAAATAACTGTTGTAATTTGAGATGTAGACCATACAAAATGGACAAAATGATAAGATAATGAGCAAAAGCATTTCCAAAATGAGACCAGCTGTCGACCTTGTCTTTGAAAGGGAGATTCTGGCAAACTTCCATTGGCCCCTAGCCTAGTCTTGCTTCAAACTGATTAGCAAACATTCTAGTCAATCAATCCTGTCCCAAATTAAGTTGTTGGTAAGAAGCAGCAGTATGATTTGCATTTCAAAGCTCTCAGGAACTGATAGATGAGATGTGACTTCCCTGAGGCTTCTTGATATTCAGTAAAAACAAGACTTTTCTTCTTTCTAAATCAAGAGTGAGGGACAAGTAAGCCCAGAGTATTTTACATGCTAAAGAATGGACTAAAATTGAGTATTCAGATTTTTCTGCATCTGTTGGCAAATGTAAGTGAATAATTTTATATAAGCTGTATTTCTACCTTCATAGATATCTTGGACCATATGCAAAAATGCTTGCACAGCTCTACTTGGTTCTAGAAATAGATAGCTGGTCTATTCTGAGACAGGACCATTGTCTTTATTATTGGCTAGCCCTATTTCTTTAGGTTCTTGTTCTCATTTCATACTGCTTTAAGAATTATAATGTGACCTGAAACATATTCTAATCTTCAGGACAACAATGCTGAAATAAAATTCTTTCCTTCTCCAGTTATCTGTTGATTCTATAAAAATTGAATGTTATTCCAAGTTACTGCCTGAAAGTATATTACCAGAGTATTAAACTAAATTATGGCTTTAGAGCATAAAGCAAACTGTATATTCAGGATAAGTCTAAGAGACCATCTAGTTCAAAGTCATGGTTTTGAAGTTCAGGACACTGTGGCTCAAAGATATTAAGTAATCTACTGCCAATTAGTACCAGAGCTTGAACCAAAAGGTACGTTTTCTGATCCTAAGCCAAATGCTTTTCCACTGTAAGACTAATCATTTTGTATTCTCAGTGAAAAGGGACGAGGAACTTGCGCTGAATGGAGGACACCAAGAGATGATCTCATGCAAGATGCAAAGGGTTTATTCGAGCATGCTCGGGCCCACAGCCTGACCCCAAACCAGTCAGCGGCTGAGAGCCCCGAGCTTTCCCCGGGGGTGACCTTATATAGAACTACATTGTCCATTACAGCAAAGCCCGCGCATCGACAGCCAATTAGTTTAAAACGCCACAGCAGGGTCTGCAGGCAGGCAGCCAATCAGTTTACGACAAATCACATACTTTCACCAATCGTCTCTACAGGGGGATATATGTCCTAATTTGGGCTAGCAAGAGGTATGTGACAAGCTGCAAGCGTGTGGTCCTTGGGGCCTGGGTGGGGTGGGTACCTGCCTGCCGGTTGCTGGGCTCAGATAACAGAATGTGGGTCTGCTCTTACATCCTGGAGGGTGGGGGCCTTTGCAGCAGCCTTTCACTCAGGAAGCCGAAGGTATTGTCCCAGAGTAACTTAAAAGAAATTAATCCTTTTGAATCATTCAGTAATACAGAAATAAGGTGGTTTTTAATATGTATAGAATTGACCCTATATAGAACATTAAGCCAGAAGACAGATGTGAAATAAAACTGGCAACAAGCCATGTCATGCTATGTATACCCATGCTAGGAGACAATATAATTTCTACCTTACCTACTTTATGACAGTATGAGTAGCTGGTAAGTATTCAAATCCTAAAGTGCTGGCTGCACTCAAGTGATAGCAGTGTTGGGGTTCATATAAGCTTGGAAACTCTTTAAGGTGCAGAATCCTCAAAATGTAGGAATGGAGGAGAGAGAAAGAATCCAATTCGTCATTATTACAAACCAGAGGGAAAGATTTTCATCCTAAGCATTTAGCAGAGCAGGAAAAAACTTTTCTTCTACCTCTTATATTCTGTGTCTGAAGCCCTGTGGATTAAACTGACACAATAAAGATGGACAAAAGAAAAAATGCATACAAATATAAGTGATGTTTTGAATTTTACATACATGGGGCCACATAGGAAAGAAGTGAAAACCTAAAAAAAAAAAAAAATTGAGGGGATAGATTTAAGGAAAGCTTATATACTATTTTAACAAAAGATGATAAATTACAGAGAACTGACTAGACAAAGAGAAGGAGGGTTTGTGCTCCAGGGGAGTAAACTGCTTAAAGAAAATATATGGGGAAACTAAAGGAAGTTAAAGGTTATTCAAGTAAGGTTTATTTGTATAGGCTCTTGGTGCCGACTTTTCATCTTTGTGGGATAAAATTCCCCCAGAAAGAAGAGTTATGGCACTCATCATTTCTCAGAATTTTCTGCATTTAGTCAGATAAGGGAAGCTTTGAGTCATCTTTCTCCATCTATTGATTCTCAGTTCACTTGAATGCAAAAGAATCCACACATCAAAGGGGCATATTATGATCCGCTTCAATCCAATAAGAAATGGGAAAGGTCATACAGAACTACTTTATACAGAGAAAGGATCTAATAGATAGAAGAACTAGATATTTTATGCAACCTTAGTTGCTGGAAGATGGTTTAAAGACCATCATATACAGCTCACAGTTTTTTACAGCTGAGAAAAATAAGGCTGCTATAGCTTTGCCTATGGTCTTCAACTAATGGATAACAAGGAAAGTGCTTAAACAGATCTCTTGACTTCCAGTCCAGGTCAGTACTTCAATAAAGTCAATTCATTGTTAGGACCTGCTTAGCCTCAAGGCCAGCAGAACAGGCTCTGAAACTTTCTGGCGATTTAGGCCTCTGCATATCTAAGACCCCTGATGGTTGATGCCTTTGCAAGGCCTGTGTTTACCAAATGGGGGCAGATAAGTCAATGAACCATTTGTGCATCTTGCTTCCTTGCCCCAGTTCCTGAAATGTGTGGGCAACTCAGGAACTGGGGAGGGGACTAAAGTGTCACCTCACCCAACCAAGAAAATTTACTGTGTGACTCATGCTTGCTGTTTGAAATGCATATAAGCCCCTAGACCCTTGCATTGGGGTTCTTGCTGAAACCCACTGTGCTGGGCAGATGCTTGGATCCTAGCTAGCTAGAAATAAATCTTGCTGTGTGATTTGCATTATCCTGAGCATCCTCAGTTTCTCCTTGGGAAGGCGGTCAACATCGGACTTTAACATTTGGGGGCTTCTCATCCGGGATAAGACACCCCCTCAAGGAGAACTGATGACCAGGATACCAAGGTTTAACTAAAAGGACCGCGGAAGGAGAATTGGCCACCTCAGTCTGGAGAACTTAGAAGTTCTCAACCGGGAGGGACTGGAAGTCCCTATCTGGAGGTACTTACCTGTGGGGGTTTGAGTCCCCCAGCCTAGGCAGTTAAAGGGGGCTTGATCACCCCCCCATTAGTCAGGGGCACCAAGGGGGGTGTCCAACCTGTCTGAATGTGAAGAGTGCCTGAGTGTGTGAGTGTGTCTGTATGGCTCCACCGCTTCGGCTACGGAGTCTGAATGGGCTGCACCCTGAGTCTCGCGGGGCGTCATACAGCATAACGGTCATTTACCCCCACGGGGGGAACCTGGTCCAGGGTTTATACAGACAGACCTTAGCTAAGACGCCCCAAATTTCCCACGAGGGACGCGAGCAGGACAGCATCTGAGAGTGCCCCACCCTTTTGTCTGGGACACAGTTCACCATGGGAGGGAAGCCCAGTGATTGTGCCCTTCTGGCTGGAGAGGCAGCAGCACTCTGAGCTGTCAGGTGCTGCACCATGGCCACGGGGCCCACTGACTGGTGGGAAGCTGCGCCTGGGGGCCCAGAGGCCAACAGGAGCGAAACGCCCTACTGGGCTGTCAGAGCTTACGCCAGAGGTTCCTGGGGCCCCCCCGCAGCTCTGCCCAGCACGAGCAGGAGGCTGGGGCCAGTGGCCCAATGTGGAAAACTAAATTCTGGTGTAACAGTTTACGATCGGTTATTCCTTAGTCTTCACTAAGATTAAGGTTTCTAAAAGGTGGAAAATTCTGCTGACTGTAACTAAGGATGGAAATAAGGGAAACAACTCTGTATGTGGTAAAGTAGGAGATTAGTAAAAAAGGGGATTAAAAAAAAAGAAGAAGAAGAAGAAGGGAACACATTTTTGTTGAAGGTAAAAGAAGGTAGTTTTGTCCTAAATGAGATGGTTGTTTGGAAAAAAAAAAATGGTGTGGGACAAAATCCGAATGCAAAGGAAAGTTGTAAAAAAAAAAAAAAAGAGGTTTGTGGAGGGAAAACTTTGGAATGGAACTTTAAATGTGGTTGGTATGGACCAAGATTGAAATGGATGGGTTTTAAAGAAAAAGATTGAAACTCTGCCTTCTCTTTGTTCAAAGGGCAAGGTTTTCTCCCATTGTTGGTCTGCTCTTGTTAAGAAAAGGTAAACAGTTGCTTACTCTCTGCCTGCCAGGAGAAACCAGTTTCTGTGATTTACATTTAATCCTATTTAGGCTTGTGCTCTAAAACTGTAACGTTTTACTTTACCATACTTCCCGAGATTTAAATCATAAATGAAGTCTTCTTAATTTATTAAGCCTTTTATATGGTTTACTAAGCTGCATGGGAAGTACTGTTAAACAAATGAGAAGTTTCGGGTTACATTTAAACGAGTGCTATCACTATTCTGGAGGTATTGTGTCCTACCTAAAGTTTTAATGTACCAGTACAAGATCATCATTAAGTGTTGACTATTGAAATGTTGTGTGTCAGAATAACTAAGCTTCCTTATCAGTCCTGTTGTGGTAACTCTCAAATTGGAACATTAGCAATGTCTGTTTCTGAGTTTTTTTTTTGTTTTTTTTTTTTTTAAGATTTTTATTTATTTGACAGAGAGAAACACAGCTAGAGAGGGAACACAAGCAGGGGGAGTGAGAGAGGGAGAAGCAGGCTTCCCGCTGAGCAGGAAGCCCGATGTGGGGCTCGATCCCGGGTCTCCGGGATCATGACCTGAGCCGAAGGCAGTGGCTTAACCAACTGAGCCACCCAGGCGCCGCCTGTTTCTGAGTTTTTACAATTGTGATTATCTTGCAAAATGAGTTTCCTCTGCAAGGAGATTCATGTAAAGGTAGGAAGAGTCTCCATTTCTACCTCCAGGCTCTGTTGAGGGGACTCCAGGCTGCTCTAAGAAGGCCCATAAGTTTATCTGAGATTAGTATGTTGACTCAAAGGATGAGTCCCCAGGGGCTTTTGTGGAAAGACTTATTAAAGCCTATAGAATATACAGCCCGATTGACCCTGAGGCACCCGAAAACCAGAGAGCTACTAACCTAGCCTTTACTAGCCAGTCAGCCTCAGACAAAAGGAAAACTTGGCTAAATTAGTAAGCATAGCAGAAGAGGTAGTCAACAACAGGGAGAAATAGTTAAGGTTTTGGCAGTACATGAAGTGGAAAGAGGCAAATAGGAGATGGTCAATGGAAAGAAAAAGCTTAAACACGGGAAAAGCAAAAGCTAAGACTTAAATTCAGATCAGTGTGCTTACTGCAAGGAGAAAGGACACTGGGCCAGGGAATGCCCTAAGAAGAAAAGGGCAATGTGGGCCACCAGAGACTGAAGGGGCGGGGGGCCATGGTTCGGAACCCCACCCCGAACCTTGGGTTAAAGTTAAGATAAAGGAAAAATCAATTGACTTTTTAATGGAATCGGGAGCCCAATTTTCATTGTTGCTAAGGCCTATGGAGAAATTATCTGGAGAGGAAACTTGGGTACAAAGGGTAAATGGCATCAAAGAAAGGCTTTGAGGCAACCTGCTGAGCAGATGCTTGGGGCAGCAGGGGATAAACACCTCCTTTAAGATCCAGTCTCAAAACCAGAAGAGCAAGGGGAGGGAGGCCTTCTCCAAGCCCTGCAGGTCGAATTTCCTGAAATCTGGGGAGCGAAAAAGCCTTCTGGCCTGGCCGAGGGATGGCCTCCAGTACTGGTACAGTAAACAACAACCGACGTGGCTGTTCGCGTCTGACAGTACTCCCTGCCCTGGGGAGCAAATCAAGAGATCCGAAGATATCCGTCCGACTGTGCCTAACCCTTGTACCCTACTCTCCCTCCTGGGCCCCAAGAGAACTGTGTCTACCGTCCTAGATCTCCAGGATGTGTTTTCTGCATAACTCTGGCAAGGGAGTCTCAGCCCCTCTTTACTTTTGAGCGGTCTGACCCACAGGAAGGATTCCAGGGCCAGCTCATCTGGACAGTTGCTGCTACGGCCCTCCTGGTCAAGGCCCTGGTCAAGGACAAAGGCCCGAGTAACCGGGTGTCAGACCTTTCTCTTCAAGGAACCGAAAGTGACTTTCTGGCCCCCAGCGGTGCGACAGAAAGGAGCAACTACGTAGCAGATGGGAAAAGGTATGCAGAGGCTGCGATGGTCTCTCCTGAGCAGGAGCTCTAGAAGGCAGCCCTGCCCCCAGGAACCTCAGCGCAAAAAGCGGAGTTGATTGCGCTCACCAGGGCACTGCAGATGGCCAAGGGTGAGGCCGCCAACATCTACACGGACGGCAGGTATGCCTTTGCTACTCTCCATGTACTTGGGACGCTTTATAAGAAAGGGGACTGGGTTAAAACCAGGACAGGAAAAGTAGTTCTTCCTCGAGGACTGGGGGAAAAAGCTAATAAGCCAAATACATCAGAGCACTCATTTAGGGACGTGCAAGCTTGAGGAACTTGTGTGTAAACAGTTCCAGTTCTCCAAGCTAGGGCGTATGGCTCAGGATGTGGTAAATAGAAGTGCTCCATGTCAGGTGAAGACTGCAGGAAGAACCAGACAGGAAGGAAAAGAGAGGGGTAGGAACCAGAAGTTATTAAAAGGCTTTTACAAAATTGAAACAGGGAAAATGTGGACACGAGTACATGTTAGTTTTTGTGGATACTTTTTCAGGCTCGGTAGAGGCCTTCTCCACCAAACACGAAATGGCAGGGATAACAGCCAAAAAGCTGCTAGAAGAAATAATTCATAGGTTTGGGTTGCCTCTGGTGATCGGTCAGATAATGGCCCCGCATTTGTGAGTTTAGTCTCACAAGCATTGGCCAAGGCCATGGGCACAAATTGGAAGTTACACTGTGCCTACCTGCCCCAGAGTTCTGGACAAGTAAAAAAATAATAAACCAGACTCTAAGAGACCTTGACAAAGTTAATTCTAATTGAGACTGGTGGTGGATGGGTGGATCTTGTTCCCTTCGCCTTCCATAGGACAGGGAGCACACCCTATGTAAATTTAGTCTGGGTGCATCACCACCAGGTGGAAAACTTGGAACCTCGCTGAAGGGGACATTTACTGTCCTCCTGACCACCCCCATGGCAGTAAGGGAAGGCATCAGGACCTGGATTCACACATGCTACGACTAAGAAGCTGAGGATGAAAGTGCCCCCCAGAGATGGATGCCAGTGCTGATGGACCCTGCCGACCTTGGACTGAAGCTAAAACTCAAAAGACAGTAACTTTGTTGTCACCTTTATTGTTGCCTAATAAGGGAGCTTCTGAGTCACCTTCTATGTTTAAAAGTGACTATGAGCATTTTTCCGTCTGTATGAAATTGGTTCTGATTGTGAACTTTCTTCTACCTTTTCCTGGGTAATTGAAATTGGTCATGGCAGATTTTAATTCATATTGGAACCCAGAAATAAGGGACTGAATAAAGAGGGAACCTATCTCTGCTTTAGCCATTGGTACCCTATTCAGCCTAGGGACAACAGGGGCAGGGACGGGTATAGCTGCCCTAACCACCCAGCGTGCAGGGATGTCTTCCCTACAGGCAGCCATAGATGAGGACTTAGAATGAATAGAAACCTCCATCACCCACCTTCAAAATTCTCTAACTTCCCTGTCTGAAATGGTGCTTCAAAATTGTCCCGGCCTGGGCTTACTGTTCATACAGCAAGGGGGAATATGTGCCGCCCTGCGTAAAGAATGCTGCTTTTATGCAGACCATTTGGGAGTAATTAGAGTCTATGGCCAAAGAAAGGGAAGGACTAGCCAAAAGAAAAAGGGGAAAAGGGGCCCAGGAAGGTTGGTTTGAGGCATGGTTTAGTAAGTCCCCCTGGTTTGCTACCTTAATTTCTACTTTAATAGGTCCCCTACTCCTCCTTTTACTCATTTTAACGTTTGGGCCATGTATTCTAAACAAACTAATGGCCTTTGTAAAAGACCGGGTCAGTACAGTGCAGCTAATGGTCCTGCGACAACAATATAAAGGACAATCTGGCACCAAATATGTAGAGGCCTCTCACCTAAATGAGTAAGATTCCTCATTATGAAGGAGTAAAGGGAGGAATGTTAGGGCCTGCTTAGCCTCAAGGCCGGCAGAACAGGCTCTGAAACTCTCTGGCGATTTAGGCCTCTGCATATCTAAGACCCCCTGGTGATTGATGCCTTTGCAAGGCCTGTGTTTACCAAATGGGGGCAGATAAGTCAATGAACCATTTGTGCATCTTGCTTCCTTGCCCCAGTTCCTGAAATGTGTGGGCAACTCAGGAACTGGGGAGGGGACTAAAGTGTCACCTCATCCAACCAAGAAAATTTACTGTGACTCATGCTTGCTGTTTGAAATGCATATAAACCCCTAGACCCTTGCATATTGGGTCCTTGCTGAAACCCACTGTGCCGGGCAGATGCTTGGACCCTAGCTAGCTAGAAATAAACCTTGCTGTGTGATTTGCATTATCCTGAGCGTCCTCGGTTTCTCCTTGGGAAGGTGGTCGACATCGAACTTTAACATTCATCAATCAGGGATTTGCTGGCAGATGTGCCCTACGATAGCATATAGGAAACATGGTGTTCATCCTTGACACAGTCAATACCAAGTATTTCAAACAGAATGCCTACAGCACTTTCTTATAAGCACCTGTATCCCTGATTCCAAGTGGCACTTGGAAGATTGTTCTCATAGCAGATATAATTTAATAGATAGACTCAATAAATTTCAGACCAAAAATCCAACAGATTAGAGAAATAGATCTCAGTATTTTTCCATCAATCAATACAGAAACCCAAGCTATAACTAAAAAAATATTCACTGGGGGCACCTGGGTGGCTCAGTGGGTTAAAGCCTCTGCTTTTGGCTCAGGTCATGATCTTAGGGTCCTGGGATCGAGGCCTGCGGCCAGGCCTTCTTCCTCCTCTCTCTCTGTCTGCCTCTCTGCCTACTTGTGATCTCTCTCTGTGTGTCAAATAAATAAATCCTATAAAAAATATTCACTGGAGAAAAAGTATGCCTAATCTCTAACCAATGTCCATGGATTATTTTCAGTAGAAACCTGAAAATAAGACTCTAAATGTCAAATACATGTATCTTTTGATACTATTGTTCCAAGGTACTATCTGGATAGGATGAAGCCTACAAAATGGAAAGGAAAGAGTATTTATAGATTGAAGATTCCCTTCCTACTGGCCTCAAACATTGAGGCCAATTTCAGAGATTGCTTAAAAATACATTCCTGGGATAATCCTTAACTCTTTCAATATAAAACTTTAAATATTAAGACAATGCCAAACATGAGAAAAAGGAGGCTAGACTTTGACACTAATACTTCACAACACAGGTCCGTTTTTGTAATTCTGGAGTAGCTCCCACTGACCTCACCAAACTAGGAAAGGCAAATCAGCATTTGAAAATGCAAAGTTATATGGACAATATAGAGCATTTAGTTTGGAGGAAATATAAGCAAATGAATAGAAATGAAAAGTTACTAGTATGTTCTAAGAAATTAATTCTGTAAATATGTTCTAGGTGAGAAATTCCACTGCCATTTCTGGCTCTGGAGTCCAACATATCTGAATCTAAATCGCCCCTTTGTCCTCTATCAGGAAATTCACCCCCTTGTCTTAATCTCTGTTTTGTAGAATGGGAACAAAAATAGAGTTTATAGTGTTGAGGCAAAGATGAAATGAAATAAATGAATATAATATTCTTCATACAATTCCTCACAAATAATAAGAGATAAACAAATATAAGAATTATTATCACTTACAATTGAAAGTTCATACAAATAGGAAGATATAGACTAGTAAGGAGTTGGATTGAATCACAGAACTATCAATTATAATGTATACAACCAAATCTACTGACATGCTTACTGAAATCTCATGTACATATTAGAAAAATGCTCAGAAGTCAAACTGTTCCAAGAAAAATCAATTGCAGCCATCAGTAGCTCATAATCTGGCCCCCTTAAACAGGGTTTCTCCTCATTTGGAGATGTACTGTCTGTGAGGGGAAAGGGAACCATTTTCATTATGGGAAAACATGCTTTGGCTGACCTCTAATAAATTTTGCTTCATAGTCATTAAAGTGAAAAGCCCACAATGATTGCTTGGATCCACTTCTGATATGGTAGATAACTATCAAGATCACATGCTTTGTTAAATTATCTCAATGAACATGTACAGCAAAGCCGGTGAACTGCTCTGAATGTCTCCTAAATGAAATAACCTGTGTGTCTCCTAAGTAAAAAAATGTCATTTTGAATACTTCTTTAGTACAAAAACTTTTCCTGAGTAACAAGAGAAGGCCACTAGCTTGATATGAAGTTTCATGTACCTTTGTTGATTGTCTTGGTTACTGATAATTCTTAGCAAATGTGCTTAATTCATATGATGTAAGTCAACATTTTTGTGGAGTTCTTTGCATGCCTCTTCCTAAATCCCACAATACAAGTTCCTCAGAGGCAGCACAACTATGTTTTGTGTTATTCTACATGACAAAAGTAGTCATAATAGAGTTCAATGCACACACAATAAAATGTGAATAAATTGCACCTTTAGCCAAAAGCATGAAATACCCTTCCTAGTCCTAATACTATATCTATAGGGCATTTTGTATACAGGGAATTGTAAGAATTAATGCAACTAGATGAAAGACCTTAGAGTAACAGATACAGTGGAATAAGCTCCTGTTACTAGAGTTTTAGAAAGTCTGTGTACCAAGAGAGTGTTTCAAGAGATTCATGGGCAAAGATTACATAAAATTAATCACTAATGTCCCTCAAAACTCAAATTGTATGATTTAATATTCTACCAATGCTATTTCACAAATATATATATATTTGTGAATGGTTATATATATATAATGGTTCTTACCAGCTTCTATTTTACTCACTTTTGAAAGGTCATTTAATTTTTTTAAGTGAGCTAATTACTGAGCAAGGTAGTCTTGAATGATTGCAGGTGGCAATACTATCCTATTACCCTAGTAAAAGCTAAGGTGACACCAATTAAATTAAGGGTGACTGATAATTCTCCTTTATTACTACACCTGTATTCATATTTAGATACTTTTCATTAATGCTCTTGGGGTCAGTTAAAAGATAAAGGAGATCTCAACTCAGCTCATTAATAAAATTTAAAAGTTGAGTTTCCAGGCTCTATATACTAATTACTCTCTGCCACCACCAAGGCATTTTAAATCTGCACAGATGAGCACACAAGCAATGAAAAGAGACTCTCTCGAAAATGAACCTAGAAGAAGAAAAAAAAATAACAGAAGATAAACAAGATCAGCAGTCCTGCCAATTCTTCTCTCATCCCAATGGTACTTTCAACTTATTAATGTTGGCTGATGCTGTTCTCGGGTGACCTGCTGTTATAAATGCCTCATTGTTTGGGAACCAAAGGGAAAGCATCCTTACTGTTGATAACCTGATTAAGAATTTTGAAAACATGAGACACAGCAGTTAATGATCTTTTTGCATGGAACCTCTGCACTTTGAAACCACTCAAGCTTTCAGAACATAAAGATGTGACCTTTCCAGTCCTTGTACTTCCTCCATTGTGCAGTGTTGGTTGGTAAAAGGAAAACACCTATAGAATCCTTCTAATTAGCGGGGCATAAACAATGAATCTTGGAACACTGAAAAAATAAAATAAATTATTATTTGAAAAAAAAAAGAATCCTTCTAATTGGCTCCCAAAACAAATGAAGTGATTACCATGTAAACCACTACTCCAGACTCATTTTATTTACTCTAAATGAAGGAGCATTAACAAGCCCCTTCTATTTAAATATGCCTTTGTGTGTCTGTCTTTTTAAAGTACAACTAGGTAGTATCCTGAAGACTTTTCCTAGTAGCATAAACGGTTGCTCATTTTCAGCTTTTTCCTGACATTGGCATTGGAGTTGAACATTGATCATTAAAACAATTTTAGTGAAATAATTTAGAAAATTCTATAATTCTAGTTTTTAAAAAAGGTGCAGTACATATGAACATTTCCCTTAAGATGTCGATAACTAGTGAAAATACTACACTGGCATTTTTCTATTAAATTGTAAAGCTAAAGCTAGAATGTCACTAGATGCTTTCTCTCCCAGTGTGAAAGATCATAGGGTAATTGACTACATTTTTATTTATTCTGCATATTGTTAAAGGACCCCATTCTTTCTTTAAACAATTGTTCTTTAAGAAAAAAAAATACTGGGCACCTCGGTGGCTCAGCTGGTTGAGCGACTGCCTTCAGCTCAGGTCATGACCCCGGAGAACCGGGATGTCCCACATTGGGCTCCCTGCTCAGCGGGAAGCCTGCTTCTCCCTCTCTCACTCCCCCTGTTTGTGTTCCCTCTCTGGCTGTGTTTCTCGCTGTCAAATAAATAAAATCCTTAGAGTTTAAAAAAAAAAATACTACTCCCTTGAAATCAATACATACTATGTAACTGATGCCTTCAAATAATACCTCTTCTTGGGAACATTTCCTGATATACTCCTAAATGAAGTAAATTTTTCCTCCTACGTCACTTACCATTTTCCACTTGTATACTCTTGTGCATATGCATTCTCTTTTTATGGCACATGATATGAAAGATGCTTTACAAATTCTTGTCAAATGAAATGAATAAATGGTCTGATGCCAATTTTTCTCAAAATTACTTTCACTCTCAGTATGAGGGACACTTAGTACTCTTCACGCTTTCCTAATGATTAAATATAGGGAAATCCCAGGTCATCCACAAAGTCTATGATTCTTACTGTTTTGCCTTCTGATTTTTCCCAGGTACCATTTCAGAGGGCAATATAATGTCTGTTAATTCCATACCCAGGGTAACCTACTAACCAGCACTGACCATAGGGTTCTAAGAAACCTTAATTGCCCCAGTAGTAGTGGTGCCTACTACAACTGATAAAGGCAGGAAAAAGGAAATGTTACATATCTGGAGGGATGGATAGTCTTTTGCCAAACACTGCATCCCCTACTGACACAGTGTATGTAAAACACATGTTAAGAATAAAAAATATAGTAAGTATTGACAATATATTAAAAATTATTCCCAAGCCCTAGAAAAGTCCAGGACCTCCAGGAGAGATATGTGACAAGAGTACTATTAGGTGACATGCCAACACCAAAGTATGACCATACTTGCACAAACAGCATCTCTCACCACTATTCCTGGAAATGACACTAAAATAGCAGTCAAAATAATTTTGTAAAACACAAATTCCATCTTCAGCAAGACTAGGAAAAACAGACATAAAGTCCAGACTCCCCAAATATGTGTAAAATCTCAAAACAACAGAGATCAAGCAAGTCATGTAGCTAGGCCGAGTGACGGCTGATTTCAGATAATGTTGGCAAAATCACATGTCCTCCAGGCCAGAGAGTCACTCTGAAGTACAAAAATTATACACTTTGTTTGCAACAATGCCTTTGGGAACTGAGATAAACAGGATGTCACCAGAAGCCTTCCTGGATCCAGTTTATCCAGGTGATAATAAAAGGTGACACTATAAAAAAGAACCAAAGCAGTTAGCCATATCTGTAGCAGCGGTCTGTTTCTATGGTAACAGAAGAGACACTCTTTGGGTTATTAAGCCTGCAAGATATCTTTGGCCCCTCCCCTGTTCTCCACAGGAATATCCCACAAATTACTGATTCAAAAACAAAAAAATCAACTAATTCAGTGATAAGTAATTACTGATTCATATAAAATCATTAAGAAAAGCAAAACTTGGGTACAGATTTAAAAGTATCTAACAAATATCATTGCCAAAGACAAGATGAAAAATCTACCCAAGAATTTTGCCATGAAATAAAACCTAATGATGGTGTCACATCAAAAACAGAAGACCACAGAGCAGAAATACAAGAACTCAGGGAAGAAGGGGTTAGATAATAAAAAGAGATTAAATGTATACTGGAAGAAGCCAGGAAAAAAGAAAACCCAAAACCATCACTGAAATGAAGGTAAATATGAAAGAAGTACAGAGTTGAAAAGAGACTATAGAAAACACACTAAAGGATATAGAGGATACAAATGATAGAAATAAATTAATGAAACTGAAATAAAGGAAGAGTTTTAAATGGCTTAGAGAAAAAATGATGACTACAGAAAATAAGCAAAGATGATCTGTGATATCATTCCCCCCAAACAAAGGAGAGTATTGAAAGAAGAAAATCAGAGCACTGAAACAGCACAATCACTTGAAGAACTGATCTAAGAAAACTTTCAAACTTAAAATTATGTTGCCAAAAAAGGAAAATACTAAAAATATCATAGAAAAACTTAAAAACCCACAGAAAAAAAATCCTTTAGTCTGTCAGCAAAAAGGATCAAGTCTTTCATTAAAAAAAGAGAATGTAACTATCTGGCATCATATTTTTCTCACAGCAGCATTTAACACTAAAAATACAGTGGGACAACATTTACAAGATCCTCTAAAGAGAAACTGAGAGGGACTCCTGGGTGGAGAAGAACTCAGGCAATACAGAAATATCACAGCTAACAAAAACCAAAAGAGAAAAGAATGTAACACAGAGAGTAAGTCAAGAGGTTTGCATATAGACATGCAGTCTATACAATTCACAATGCTGAGAGGCATCATTCACCCAGACCCTGACATGAACGGCAACCCCTAGAGCTGTGTAGAGACAATGTGCACAAACACAGCCAGCAGTCCTGAGGAGATTTACCTCATTACCTTATCTGTAATTGCCAGGAGTCAAAGTATATCATTTAAAGTGATAAGTCATTAAACTCTACCCATGAAACTAATTCATACATTATATGTTCAGTGATGGGGCAGAATAAAGACTGACTCCATCTTGTATGTCGTGCACCCTATCTTGTGTGGATCCCCAGCTTGACCCCTCCCCAGAATAACTGCATGTAAATATTGTCCAATCCTGGCCTAGCCTGCCTGAGGAAACTGACACTTGGCCAAATCAGTGTAAGCCACGGACATCTCCCCGCCTATTGCCACACTCCCCCTATAAAACTGTCCTGCGGGGCACCTGGCTGGTTTAGTTGGTTAAGCGACTGCCTTCGGCTCAGGTCATGATCCCAGAGACCCGGGATGGAGTCCCACTTCGGGCTCTCTGCTCGGCAGGAAGCCTGCTTCTCCCTCTCTCACTCCCCCTGCTTGTGTTCCTGCTCTAGCTGTGTTTCTTTCTGTCAAATAAATAAAACCTTTAAAAGAAAAAAAACTGTCGGTGCATTGAAAAACTGCTCTTTCTCTGCATCACGCTGTTGCGTCAGTGTGTGTGTGTGTGTGGGATTGAGCTTGAGCTAGCTCGAATAAAGGCTCTTCGTTCTTGCATCGGAATCGGTGATTCCCTGGTGGTCTTTGGGGATCTAGAAATCTGGGCATAACATTAATTAACTGAATTTAAATTTAAAAAATACAAAATAAAAAATTACCTGCAAAATAAATAAATAGATACTGTGTTAAATAAAAAAACAAAGTGATAAATCAAATTTTAGAAATATAAGCACATTTAACAGTAAAACAGTAAATACTGATTATTAAAACACTGAGAAGGCCATTGATTAAATTCCAGGGAAAGAAATAGGAAGAAACAAAGAGAAACATAATTTTAATACTGAGCAAAACAGGAGAATAATACTATGTAAATTAATGGATGATTAAAATCATATAAAGTTGTCATTTCGAAGGTAACCACTGAGTAATTATCCAAACCTAACTGCCACAAAGATTGCTCATAAACAAATTAGACCACATAGTGAAAAACTTTGGAAATGGATAAACATAAAATCTAACATAAGACGTAACAGTTATACCTAGCTTTTTATCTATAGTAAATCTTTACACACGCGCGCGCGCATTTAAAGGTGATATATATATAAACAAGTGTTACATGAAAACATTGCTAAAGAACAAAACATTTGCTATCCAGACAAATTAGATCAGACTTTCAGAATAGCATTTGGAACTTGACATATTATAAAACATAAATATTTAAAATATCCAGAAATTTTAAAAAATATCCAGAAATTTTTTTAAAAAAAAGTATCTGGAAACTAGGTGCATACAGCAAATAAATTTATTTATTTATTTATTTATTTATTCAAAAAAAATCTCCCAAATGTCCATAGGAATGGGGGGAGCCTGTGACACATGAGCCAGATTCTGCTCCCATTGCTTCCTCAGCTACATGTTACAGAATGTCTCCTCTGTATCTGGAGGCCAAGAAGAAGGGAGCTCCTTTCTAACACCACTTCCAGTCAAAAGCTAGGATCTCACCCCTGGAGGGCAGTTTGCCATGATCTCTCACTACAGTCACTTCCACCCCATCTACAAGGAAAAGAGATAAAGATGGCATCTCAAATTGTGGAGTAAAGATTGAAATTTTGATAAATGGTGTTTTGATAAATAAGTAGAAATATGAGAAAATAAAATTCGGTCCATTTTTCACATTAGCAACTGAAATAAATTCTAAAATAAAAAATTTAAATATAAATAAAAATAAAACTATAAAAGTAATATGATACAGAATTTTTTAAAACCTCCTAGAGAGTAAAGCTTTTCTATTTCTGAAAACCGAGAATCCATGAAATACTAACAATTTACTACCCAAACATAAAAAATTTCTAATGGCAAAAATAATAAGCAATATTAAAAGACATATAATAATCTGGAAGAAACATCTGAAACCATATCAGAGATAAAGTGTTAATCTAATATATAGTAAGTTCTTAGAAACTGAAATGGAAAGACTCAACAACAATAAACAAATGCATCCAAAGATATAAAGAGATAGTTCTCAGAAAAATTCAAATGACACTTTGACAGATGTCAACCCTAGTTATAAAATGAGAAATGCAAATTAAATTACCCTGAAATGCCATTTGTCACCTTTTATATTGGCAAGAACTCAGTTTTATAACATACACCATACGTGGCACTATGGTATATAAAACTTTACTATCCCTATGGAGAGCAAATAGTACCTATCAAAGTTACAAATACATATAATCTTTGACAAGGCAATTCTACTTTTGGATTTATAAGTACTTGAATATGTGCAAACTTATGTATGCATAACTACACTCATTGAAGTATTATTAACAAAAAACTGGAAATTAACCTTACCATTTTTCAATAGGGAGACTAAGTAAATTATAGCATATCAATATCTACATAATATAATGCTACATAGTCATAAAAGAAATGCATATGGGGATGTGATGTACAGCATGGTGACTGCAGTTAATAATACAGTATTCCATATTTGAAAGTTGCTAAGAGAATAAATCTTTAAGTTCTCATTACAAGAAACAGAATTGTAAATACGTATGGTGACAGACGTTAATTGGACCTATTGTGATCATTTCACTATATGTACAAGTATCAAATCACCATATCGTACTCCTGAAACAAGTATGTTATATTTCAATCATACCTCAATATATTTTTTAATTACAAAAATTCTGCCTACTAGCTGATATGGAATATGTTTAGAGAAATGGCAAGGTTTAGAACAGTGTGTTTAATATAATACCTTTTCCGTAAAAAGTGTTAGCTAACACTTGTTGTTTGCATGTGCTAATAGAAATTAAGGAAGGATGCACAACAACAAAATGATAATAGTATCGTAATGATGTGGACCATGGTAGCTGGATGTGGGACAAGTATGAGATCAGTAGGAAGATTTTTCAATGTTTACTTTTTAAAAAATATTAAATAGTTTCTTAGTTTCTTGGGATGCCAAGTGGCTCGGTTGGTTAAGTG